>VMOF01000320.1:55417709-55502709 GCA_011764245.1 Trialeurodes vaporariorum | reverse complement strand
GTATCACTGAACACACACTCGCACACACATATTGTTGCCGCGTCGTGTTCATCATAGATTCTCTAAATAGACTTACTTTACTATTTGCCTAATCAGCCTTCGGCATTTGGTCAAAACTTCAGGCATTTGAGCAAGTGCCTAGGCGTTTGTTCAAGTGCCTAGGCGTTTGCTCAAATGCCTAGGCAAACTACAAATTTCAACGATTTTTATAGCTTCTTTTCTATTTGCCTAGGCATTTGCCCAAATGCCGGATTTGACCTTTAGCCTGCGACAGATATAAGAACCAGTTCAGTAAATGATTTTTAGGAATATCATACCTTTTTAAGATCTTAGTAGTTTAATTCTTCACATTTTAATAGCTAAGCAACAAAAACAAACAAACAATTAAATCATCATATTATATACTAATATTTGATGCAATAGTTTTGTAACAACCATTTCTTCATTTCATATCCAAACATAGGTGATATAGTATGCTGACAGTGGTGATAACAAATTCAACAGGATGCATTCAATTCCTTAAAATACTACATAGTTTAAAAAATGTACCTCTATAGAGTGAAAAAGAAGCTGTGGTCTCTTCAGACTGCCAACCTACTATGGACATGAATTGACCATTCGAATCCAGCAACCCCTACCCCCCCCCCCCCCATTTACATTGAAACCGAAATGCAAGGGGTCTAATTAATAGAATTTTAAAGTAACTGACATGTAAATGATTAAAAAGTAACTATCTTATTTAAAAGTGGCACATTTTTGAAACAAAAATAGCCAGTGGCAGCGCAGTGTTCTCTCGCGCCTGGGTATTCCCAAACAATCACTTTCTTTTGTAAGGTAATTCCAGGCAAAACTTTTCTAGATTTCAGTCCGATGGATGGCACCACTAATCACTTTTGGGTAAATTCCCATTTTCGGCATTTCAATTAAACAAAGAAAGAACGCAAAATCTAAGATCTAAGAGCGTCTGTTAGTATTTGCGGGATTTTGTTTTTTTGTTTTTTTGTTTTTTTGTTTTTTTGTTTTTTTTTTTCCAGCCCAAAATGAACAAACTTGGTTTAGAATTAGAACCAAAATATTGGAAATTAATTTCGCCATAAGTTTAGTGAGTGCGAGCGTCACTCTGTCTGCCTACCACACTCTTACACTCATTAAAAAGCATGGGCGGATACAGGGAATTGTCTTTCTCCCTCTCCTCCCGTTTAAAAACATGCGTTAGAAAAGGACAGAAGAGGGGGCCAAAGTCACGTGATGGCCCCCTCTGCTATCCTTTTCTAACACGTAAGTTCAAATGGAAGGAGAGAGAGAAAGACAATTCTCTGTATCCGCCCATGAACCCTTTCCTGCTCGCTTTCCTGCTTTTTTTTGAGATTTTATTAAATCGTTCAAAAGAATACGTTTTTCTAAGAACTTCGATGGGTCACTCAACATTTTGATAAATTTAATGTCCATTCAAATTCCATTGAATCCCATGTTAAGTTAAGTGGGACACATGTGTCCCACAATCCCTGAAAGGGTTAAGGCGTTAAGGCTCACGGGAATTTTCTTATTTCCTACATTCCGGCTTTAATTTTAAGTATCTCATAGCTTGAAAATTTCAGGGAATCCTGCTAAAATATGTTCGGAAGTGGCGATGTTCTTCAAATTTGAGCTTTTAGCGTAGAGCTCGTTTCAGAAGTGTAGGCGCACCTAAACCATGATCTTTTGCGAATTTTCAACTTTAATTCCTTCAAATCAAAACCAAACTTGCCTCTGACTTTATTATTTGGCTTTAAAAGTGTTCCTCATTGTAAAGTTAACGCTAAATTTCTTTTTCGTTCATTTTTGTCGAGTAATATCAGAAACAATGTTGACAAATTCCAAAGATTATCAGTCTAGGTCCGCCTATACTTCTGAAACTACCTCTATCATTAGTTTTATAGCCAAAACAGGCTGCCTTTCAAGCATCAGCGCGACGTGATACCTGCGGCTGGAACTAAACGACCCTGAAACCACCTTACCGGGACCGCTTCCGAATGTCTTACATGCAATACGCAACAGCTCAGGGCCCTATCCCTCGTCCTCGGTTTTTGGGTCTCTCACACTGTCGAAGATCCAGAAATTTGTCTATCTCCCTCTTTGGCCATTTAAACGCATGTGTTAGCAACGGATGGTAGAGAGGGTGAAAGTCATGTCCTTCCTTGTCTAACACATGAGTTCCAATGGGCAAGAAGAGAGAGAGAGAGAGACAGAGACATTTCTGGATCCGCCATAGATAGTGTTCCAGTGAGTGGTCCCTTGATTGCTGTTCGGTCTATAAAATGTAGGAGTAAGGTAATTGATTTCGCTTAATGGTTTAACTGTCTCGGTGGGCCCTCACCAGGTAACTCAATTATGTTACTTAACCCTTCTAAATTCAAATTTATATAATGAGTGTAACTTACTCCCCCCGCGGCCCCGTCTCAATCCTGTAACTGCCTCTTCTCCGCCCCCTCTCCCAATTCACCACTATCTATCATATTTTCTTACGCATATGTACCTACCAGGGCTGCCGTTTTGCGTATAATTAATGCTATTTTTTATTCGCCGATGATTCCACCGGTTGAAAAAAGATTACACAGTTCAGTTCAGTGTATGACTGTAATAAACTAAAAAAAATACTCGCATCTGTAATCATTTCTAAACCCGGGTGGAGTCGTCGATGATTTTAAAAAACTTGCGGATTTTTTAAATTAATTAACGGAGTTTCCACGATTAAGGAAAGATTGCAGATCCGAGTATTTTCGTCATTACAGTCATACACTGAACTGAACTATGTAATCTTTTCTCAACCGTTGGAATCATGGGTGAATAGAAAAATAGCATTGATTATACGCAAAACGGCAGCCCTGGACCTACCGGGGCTACATCTCGCTCATTCGAGCTACAAATATGCATTCGTTCAATGACTCTCGTCCGATTTACGTCTGCCCATTCATAAAATACTAGCCGTTCCAAGCACCCTACGGGCGCCCTCCACGGCCAGCTTTCTAGGGTTACGGGCTTGTTGGTATTTGGGAAAAAAATGAAAAATGAAACGGAAAATTGGTGCTGAGAATTAAAGATTAAAGTGTAAAAATTTGAGCGCAAAGCACTTGCACTTTCCTGTATTAAATTAAAAAAAAAATAAAAAAAAAAAGATATTGCCGCACAATGAACCAATAAGACCAATAAACCAAAAAAAACCAATAAGAGGGTAGGATACCCAAATAAAAGCGTTGAAAATCGAAAAGGTATTAAAGAGGAGCGAGTGCTTAAAGATTACATATAACGGTGACAATCCACGGAAAAAAAAATGCACAATGCGCTAAGAATGTTTCAAAAAAAAAAAAAAAAAAAAAAAAAAAAAAAAAAAAAAAAAAAAAAAAAAAAATTAAATCAAGAGCATACTGCAAAATATTGGGAACGTTTTTCAACGATCCCGATGATTTAAGTCAAAATGATAAAAATTTAAGAATAAAATGAAAAAGGGGAAAGAAGAAGAAAGGCAAACGAATGGTTAATACGAAGAAGGGAGTGCGTTAGTCGAGAGAGATGAGCGCGAGCGTCCGAAAGGAATGAGAGAGAAGGTTGCGGGTACGGGCGAGCGACAAAAAAATTTGGAAAAAGAACGAAGTAATCAGTGCGCAAGAGATGACGACGGACGAACCCCCCCCCCCCCCCCCCCTTCACCGCTCTCGCTGCACTGACTCGTCAACTGCAAGGTATAGGGAAAAACAGGTATGGACAGGAGGCGGAGCCTATCTCAGTAGGTGACGGCTACGTCACAGATGTTCTAGACGGTCGCGATAAAATTCGCCTACCTTTCCCAAACTATCTCACTCACTCTCCCTGATCCCCATCTCTTCGTACTGTAGTGGGTGACGGCTACGTCATCGCCAAAGAAACGTGTCGTCATCATTTGGCGGGAAAACTCGAAACCCCCTTTAAAAACCCCCCTCCTGTCCATACCTGTTCTTCCATATACCTTGCGTCAACTGATAAGGTGAGACTCTGCCGAGCGTAGAGTGGAGGGGAGGGGCAGATCAGAGAATCCAGCTCAGGCGATGGCGGGGAGCATCACGTCACCTCGCTGTCCGTGCGTCGTGCGAAAATGAGTTTTCACTCTTATTTTAAAAATTCAATTTGCGGCGCTCACAGACAACTTTTTTGAAAACTAATTCGACAGATTTTTTTTAAATACCCTAAGGAATCATCGTGTCAAATTTGAGGGAAATCGCTTCGGCCAATTTTCGGGAAATAGAAAAAAAATTTTGGAGGGACGTCAGCTTTATATATAAATGACCTTGTATAATAATTTTTTCCACTTTGTCTGCTTATTGGTCGAAAAGTTATGAATTCATTTTGCATTTTTGTCCACTTGATTTGATACTATAAGTATTTGCAGTTTTTGTAAATCTTTATTGCTAGTGTTTGCAGATATGCTTAGCCAAATTTTTCAACCGTTTTTCCCGTTTCCTGTTTCATATCCTGTTCTTTGTAACCTAAAAAAGGGTATTCGAACGAAAAAATTCTATGCTATGAAAATTCATAGTTAAAATATCGAAAAAATAATAAATAAATTATAAAGGTAATTGTTTGTACACTTTATTTATAGAATTTATGAGGGGTGTTCAATAATAGAAGAGGGAGGGGGGAGGGGGGTCCCCCCTCTCTAGAATCCACAAAAAACGTCCGATTTTAAAAAAAAAGAGAGCTTAAAATCTTCTTTAGGATATTCGAAATCTAGAAGTCTAAAGTTGAAAGCAAACGGAGAAGATGCGGCAGCACACGGGCCTCGGAACTGCGCCGCGGCATGGTGCGCTCCCCGCGGCTCGGTTAGATTTCAATAAGTACCCCCCCTAAAAACCACAAAAATGGACCGATTTTGAAAAGGAGAGCTTTATTTCAATCAACGGCTGTAAATGCGTTATATCGATCTGATGATCGATTATGGAACTGTCCATTTCGTATTCGTAAGGGGGAGGAATTTCGCTTAATATAAAATGCCATAGAAACTTACTATATAATTTTAAAAAGTGCTTCACCTTTAATTAAAAATGGGGGAAATTTAAAAGAGCCCCCTTTCGAAATTAGTGACTTGCTCAGCGATGTGATTGGTGAAAAAACACGTTTAGTGCATTTTGACGATGTAAAGCAAATAATCAGGGTTTTGTTTATAAAAAAAAAAAAAAAAAAAAAAAAAAAAAAAAAAAAAAAAAAAAAAAATCCTAGAATTTTGAAGCGTCACAAAGCACAAGATCGGAAAATAAGTGTTAAAATTGGATTTGATGGGGTTTTAATATTTCTATTGGTTGGAATGTTTAGACCCAAATTGTGTGTCACAACTTAATAAAAAAAATTTTAAAGCCACGGTTACCTATATAAGAAAAAAATTTCCCTTTTATTATTATGATTTTGTTAGGTCAGAAAAAGAAAAAAAAAATTGTATGCGAATGCGGATGAGTGATCGTTGGTAAGATGAATGGTAATTAATTCGTAAATAATTAATTTTTGTTTGAAATGTAGGAGATCTTTTGCGAATTTTCAACTTTAATTCCTTCAAATCAAAACCAAACTTGCCTCTGACTTTATTATTTGGCTTTAAAAGTGTTCCTCATTGTAAAGTTAACGCTAAATTTCTTTTTCGTTCATTTTTGTCGAGTAATATCAGAAACAATGTTGACAAATTCCAAAGATTATCAGTCTAGGTCCGCCTATACTTCTGAAACTACCTCTATCATTAGTTTTATAGCCAAAACAGGCTGCCTTTCAAGCATCAGCGCGACGTGATACCTGCGGCTGGAACTAAACGACCCTGAAACCACCTTACCGGGACCGCTTCCGAATGTCTTACATGCAATACGCAACAGCTCAGGGCCCTATCCCTCGTCCTCGGTTTTTGGGTCTCTCACACTGTCGAAGATCCAGAAATTTGTCTATCTCCCTCTTTGGCCATTTAAACGCATGTGTTAGCAACGGATGGTAGAGAGGGTGAAAGTCATGTCCTTCCTTGTCTAACACATGAGTTCCAATGGGCAAGAAGAGAGAGAGAGAGAGACAGAGACATTTCTGGATCCGCCATAGATAGTGTTCCAGTGAGTGGTCCCTTGATTGCTGTTCGGTCTATAAAATGTAGGAGTAAGGTAATTGATTTCGCTTAATGGTTTAACTGTCTCGGTGGGCCCTCACCAGGTAACTCAATTATGTTACTTAACCCTTCTAAATTCAAATTTATATAATGAGTGTAACTTACTCCCCCGCGGCCCCGTCTCAATCCTGTAACTGCCTCTTCTCCGCCCCCTCTCCCAATTCACCACTATCTATCATATTTTCTTACGCATATGTACCTACCAGGGCTGCCGTTTTGCGTATAATTAATGCTATTTTTTTATTCGCCGATGATTCCACCGGTTGAGAAAAGATTACACAGTTCAGTTCAGTGTATGACTGTAATAAACTAAAATAAATACTCGCATCTGTAATCATTTCTCAACCGGTGGAGTCGTCGATGACTTTAAAAAACTTGCGGATATTTTAATTAATTAACGGAGTTTCCACCGATTAAGGAAAGATTGCAGATCCGAGTATTTTCGTGCATTACAGTCATACACTGAACTGAACTATGTAATCTTTTCTCAACCGTTGGAATCATCGGTGAATAGAAAAATAGCATTGATTATACGCAAAACGGCAGCCCTGGACCTACCGTGGCTACATCTCGCTCATTCGAGCTACAAATATGCATTCGTTCAATGACTCTCGTCCGATTTACGTCTGCCCATTCATATAATACTAGCCGTTCCAAGCACCCTACGGGCGCCCTCCACGGCCAGCTTTCTAGGGTTACGGGCTTGTTGGTAGTTGGTAAAAAATGAAAAAATGAAACGGAGAATTGGTGCTGAGAATTAAAGAGATTAAAGTGTAAAAATTTGAGCGCAAAGCACTTGCACTTTCCTGTATTAAATTAAATAAATAAATAAAAAAAAAAAAAGATATTGCCGCACAATGAACCAATAAGACCAATAAACCAAAAAAAAACCAATAAGACGCGTAGGATACCCAAAATAAAAGCGTTGAAAATCGAAAAGGTATTAAAAGAGGAGCGAGTGCTTAAAGATTACATATAACGGTGACAATCCACGGAAAAAATAAATGCACAATGCGCTAAGAATGTTTTCTAAAAAAAAAAAAAAAAAAAAAAAAAAAAAAAAAAAAAAAAAAAAAAAAAAAAAAATTAAATCAAGAGCATACTGCAAAATATTGGGAACGTTATTCAACGATCCCGAGTGATTTAAGTCGAAATGATAAAAATTTAAAGAATAAAATGAAAAGAGAGGAAAGAAGAAGAAAGGCAAACGAATGGTTAATACGAAGAATGGGAGTGCGTTAGTCGAGAGAGATGAGCGCGAGCGTCCGTAAGGAATGAGAGAGAAGGTTGCGGGTACGGGCGAGCGACAGAAAAATTTTGGAGAAAGAACGAAGTAATCAGTGCGCAAGAGATGACCGACGGACGAACCCCCCCCCCCCCCCCCCCCCCTTCACCGCTCTCGCTGCACTGACTCGTCAACTGCAAGGTATATGGAAGAACAGGTATGGACAGGAGGCGGAGCCTATCTCAGTAGGTGACGGCTACGTCACAGATGTTCTAGACGGTCGCGATAAAATTCGCCTACCGTTCCAAACTATCTCACTCACTCTCCCGTGATCCCCATCTCTTCGTACTGTAGTAGGTGACGGCTACGTCATCGCCAAAGCAAGCGTGTCGTCATCATTTGGCGGGAAAACTCGAAAGCCCCTTAAACCCCGCCTCCTGTCCATACCTGTTCTTCCATATACCTTGCGTCAACTGATAAGGTGAGACTCTGCCGAGCGTAGAGTGGAGGGGAGGGGCAGATCAGAGAATCCAGCTCAGGCGATGGCGCGGAGCATCACGTCACCTCGCTGTCCGTGCGTCGTGCGAAAATGAGTTTTCACTCTTATTTTAAAATTCAATTTGCGGCGCTCACAGACAACTTTTTAGAAAACTAATTCGACAGATTTTTCTAAATACCCTAAGGAATCATCGTGTCAAATTTGAGGGAAATCGCTTCGGCCAATTTTCGGGAAATAGAAAAAACATTTTGGAGGGACGTCAGCTTTATATATATAATGACCTTGTATAATAATTTTTTCCACTTTGTCTGCTTATTGGTCGAAATGTTATGAATTCATTTTGCATTTTTGTCCACTTGATTAGATGACTATAAGTATTTGCAGTTTTTGTAAATCTTTATTGCTAGTGTTTGCAGATATGCTTAGCCAAATTTCTCAACCGTTTTTCCTGTTTCCTGTTTCATATCCTGTTCTTTGTAACCTAAAAACGGGTATTCGAACGAGAAAATTCTATGCTATGAAAATTCATAGTTAAAATATCGAAAAAATAATAAATAAATTATAAAGGTAATTGTTTGTACACTTTATTTATAGAATTTATGAGGGGTGTTCAATAAGTAAGAAGAGGGAGGGGGGAGGGGGATCCCCCCTCTCTAGAATCCACAAAAATCGTCCGATTTTAAAAAAAATGAGAGCTTAAAATCTTCTTTAGGATATTCGAAATCTAGAAGTCTAAAGTTGAAAGCAATCGGAGAAGATGCGGCAGCACACGGGCCTCGGAACTGCGCCGCGGCATGGTGCGCTCCCAGCGGCTCGGTTAGATTTCAATAAGTATCCCCCTCTAAAATCCACAAAAATGGACCGATTTTGAAAAGATGAGAGCTTTATTTCAATCAACGGCTGTAAATGCGTTATATCGATCTGATGATCGATTATGGAACTGTCCATTTCGTATTCGTAAGGGGGAGGAATTTCGCTCTAATATAAAATGCCATAGAAACTTACTATATAATTATAAAAAGTGCTTCACCTTTAATTAAAAATGGTGAAATTAAATGAGCCCTCTTTCGAAATTAGTGACTTGCTCAGCGATGTGATTGGTGAAAAGCACGTTTAGTGCATTTTGACGATGTAAAGCAAATAATCAGGTTGTGTTTATAAAAAAAAAAAAAAAAAAAAAAAAAAAAAAAAAAAAAAAAAAAAAGTCCTAGAATTTTGAAGCGTCACAAAGCACAAGATCGGAAAGTAGAGTGTTAAAATTGGATTTGATGGGTTGTAATATTTCTATTGGTTGGAATGTTTAGACCCAAATTGTGTGTCACAACTTAATAAAAAAATTTGAAAGCCACGGTTACCTATATAAGAAAAAATTACCCTTTTATTATTATGATTTTGTTAGGTCAGAAAAAGAAAAAAAAATATTGTATGCGAATGCGGATGAGTGATCGTTGGTAAGATGAATGGTAATTAATTCGTAAATAATTAATTTTCGTTTGAAATGTAGGAGATATTTTTAGAGAAAGAGCGAATAAAGTATGATGATTTTGCGATTATAATAGTGCGTTCTTAACAATTTTCAATTGAGTTTGATTTAATTGAAGGCAAAACCATTCACGTTCTTTTGTATTTGTTCACGGAAAAAAAAGAACGGCTGTGAGGATCGTAATTGCCGACGTTGGAACGGGCAGTTACCGGTGAATATAGGGATATAGGGGATTCCGAGCTGACCAACCACCAACTACCGGTGAAGCCACCCGTCAGGTACTCGGTCTCGCTGACCGACGGTCTCGGTGCCAGCAAAGGTATTGTCCCGCTTTAACAATAGGTAGCCCCGCTGCATCGCCGTGCACCTTCCATTCCCGTCGACGGTCAATCCCGTCACTCTCACCTTCCTCACCTTGCCTCTCAACGGTAGCTTACAATGTTCATAACCACCCTGTCCCTCTCTCAGGCGCCCAGAAAGAGGCCGCCTTGATACCCGGGTTTATTGCTTCGTGTACGCACCGCAATGAAAAAAAAGTTGATAATATTACTAGATTCTGGTTTTATTACCAGAAAATTACCAGAATGGCCAGCTTTATGCGAACCAGGAACAGTCTGGTAGGATTACCATCCAATTCTGGTTGTGTTTCCACCGAAATTTATCATTAAATAACCATCCTCCAAAATGACTAGTAATTATAGCACATCATAATGCTACGTTACCTCTGGGGAGGGGGAGTTGGAAGTGAAAGGGGCGGAAAAGTAGGGAGGGAGGGGGGAGGAGTTTGGGAAGAATAAAATCGATAAAAATTATGAATTAAACAGTTTCGGCGAGTACCGTACACTTGTCAATTTCAAGTGAGAAACAAAGTTTCACGCCACGACCGGGAATCGAACCCGCAACCTACCTAATCCTAGCCTAGCGTCCTAACCACTACACTGTCCTGACAGTTGAAGATCCTCGACGAATTTCAAGTATATAAGTTTGCGGACGTTCATTATGAAAAATACGGTCGGTTGTCGTCCGATTAGCGTGAAAATTGGTATTCCCCGGTAAAATTGGGCGAGGAGTCCGATTCTGCTATCCATTTTTCAAATTTCGAAAATCCAAGATGGCGGCGATATGCTTATCATGTCTATTATGCCTAGTTATCAACGGATTTGCACGAAATTTGAATCTGGGAGATATTTCCACACGAGGAAGCCAAAGCTGCCATCTGTTATTTAAATTTAGAAAATCCAAGATGGCGGAGATATGCATATCATGTCTAATATGCCTAGTTATCAACGGATTTTCATGATATTTGGTATGCGAGGGTATATTTACGCAAGAAAACTGAATCTGCTACTTTTTTTTCAAATGTCAAAAATCCAAAATGGCGGTGATATCCTCATCATGACTAACTTGCTTAGTTTTCAACGGATTTACAAACAATTTAACATCCAGTGGTATTTTCACACGAGGAAGTCGAATCTGCCATCTACTATTTAAATTTTGAAAATCAAAGATGGCGGCGATGTGCTTATTACGTCTAACTTGCCTAGATTTCAACGGATTTACATGAAATTTGGTTTTCGGTGGTGTTTTTTTTTTTTTTTTTTTTTTTTTTTTTTTTTTTTTTTTTTTTTACCAGAAATGAAAAGAAAAGTATCTTTAGGTGCCATTATCATCTCTTTGGAACGCTTCGTTTTGAACATTGTTGCAATTTTCAAATTTTATTCCGAAAATATGTAACCTCAGAACATCACCAAGTCTCGTAAATCTCAAAATAGAAGGATCATTCATATTGATAAAAAACAGAAATTACTTGGAGCCATATTTTTTTATATTCAATTCACCTTGGTGAACAGCATGATGGTACAGTTCTCAAAATTTTAATAACGATCCGCTGCACTGTGGATCGTCCCCATGGTAAGCAGCGGACATAGGGCCAAAAATCAGAGTGTTGCTATAGCATATTTTGGGGTATTTTTCTTTCATTTAGGGTACCTACATTAGCAAAATGCCATGAAATGGTCTAGGAAATGATTTTGGAGGCTCAGGAAACAGGTTAATGCAAAAGTTTGTCACTTCATTATTTTGTGTGTGAAATTTCGAAGTGAATTTCGCACATTTACCGTAGCTCCACGTCTAAACCTCGCATCAATTTCAAATCAATGCTATTTCTTCATGTTTAAGGGATGTTTAAGGTTACAAAAATGCTGTTGTTGTATTTTTTTCTCAAATTTTGACCATGAAATGTTGATTCTAAAAAATGGCCTAAAATTTCTCTTTTTACGGATATAAGTGGAGTTTTGAACATGATTTCGGGAGAATTTCCAGTTCACAGACCCATCAAAATGTTCCTTATACCCCAGGGATCCTAGATCAACCGCCAGTAAATGCCCGATTTTGCCCGGCCGCTCGTGGGGCTTAGAAATGTAACAATAGAACTCGTGATTTCGCGCGCGCAAAAACCTCAAAATCCAGCCATATGCTCCAAGTTCTTCCTCCATTTACAGGTAGAGCCGATAAAAATCAACGAGCACTTTTTCCAAAGGCTGGATTATATTTTTTAAGTCATATTTTTTCGAAATATGTAATTATTTCGTTGGAGGGGAAGGGGGTCAACTGATGCAATATTGCCAAATTTCAGAGTGCGTAATGAAATCTCCCACTCACGAGTTTGTAATATTTTGAGATTCAAGTTGAAATCTGGCAACTAAAATCTATAAAGTTAAATTACTTTGTCTTCAACTGCACCAACTAATGTAGATACACATCGACTTACAGTGTTGCCATTTTCTGGTGGAATGGCGTCAAATTAATTTCACATTTTAGACATAAATTACGCGAGAAAACAAAGGGTGGCTCTCGTGCCACTAGTACCTACCACCGTAGCCTTCAGTCTTCACTCTTCCTCATTCCTCAGCTTCATAAAGTAAGAATAGATCAGCTTGGCTTCGCCTCGTGAAGTAGTTTACACTCCGAATCGTCCAGTGATATTTTGGTAATGTGTTAGTGACCTATCGCTTACTTATTGTGTGAGTGTCTCTCTCTCGCGATCTTTTAATAAAAATTTTAATCTTTACAGTGGATCGTTATTAAAATTTTGAGAACTGTACCATCATGCTGTTCACCAAGGTGAATTGAATATAAAAAAATATGGCTCCAAGTAATTTCTGTTTTTTATCAATATGAATGATCCTTCTATTTTGAGATTTACGAGACTTGGTGATGTTCTGAGGTTACATATTTTCGGAATAAAATTTGAAAATTGCAACAATGTTCAAAACGAAGCGTTCCAAAGAGATGATAATGGCACCTAAAGATACTTTTCTTTTCATTTCTGGTAAAAAAAAAAAAAAAAAAAAAAAAAAATTCATGTAAATCCGTTGAAATCTAGGCAAGTTAGACGTAATAAGCACATCGCCGCCATCTTTGATTTTCAAAATTTAAATAGTAGATGGCAGATTCGACTTCCTCGTGTGAAAATACCACTGGATGTTAAATTGTTTGTAAATCCGTTGAAAACTAAGCAAGTTAGTCATGATGAGGATATCACCGCCATTTTGGATTTTTGACATTTGAAAAAAAAGTAGCAGATTCAGTTTTCTTGCGTAAATATACCCTCGCATACCAAATATCATGAAAATCCGTTGATAACTAGGCATATTAGACATGATATGCATATCTCCGCCATCTTGGATTTTCTAAATTTAAATAACAGATGGCAGCTTTGGCTTCCTCGTGTGGAAATATCTCCCAGATTCAAATTTCGTGCAAATCCGTTGATAACTAGGCATAATAGACATGATAAGAATATCGCCGCCATCTTGGATTTTCGAAATTTGAAAAATGGATAGCAGAATCGGACTCCTCGCCCAATTTTACCGGGGATTACCAATTTTCACGCTAATCGGACGACAACCGACCGTATTTTCCATAATGAACGTCCGCAAACTTATATACTTGAAATTCGTCGAGGATCTTCAACTGACAGGACAGTGTAGTGGTTAGGACGCTAGGCTAGGATTAGGTAGGTTGCGGGTTCGATTCCCGGTCGTGGCGTGAAACTTTGTTTCTCACTAGAAATTGACAAGTGTACGGTACTCGCCGAAACTGTTTAATTCATAATTTTTATCGATTTTATTCTTCCCAAACTCCTCCCCCCCCCTCCCTCCCTACTTTTCCGCCCCTTTCACTTCCAACTCCCCCTCCCCAGAGGTAACGTAGCATTATGATGTGCTATAATTACTAGTCATTTTGGAGGATGGTTATTTAATGAAAATTTCGGTGGAAACACAACCAGAATTGGATGGTAATCCTACCAGACTGTTCCTGGTTCGCATAAAGCTGGCCATTCTGGTAATTTTCTGGTAATAAAACCAGAATCTAGTAATATTATCAACTTTTTTTTCATTGCGGTGCGTACACGAAGCAATAAACCCGGGTATCAAGGCGGCCTCTTTCTGGGCGCCTGAGAGAGGGACTGGGTGGTTATGAACATAGTAAGCTACCGTTGAGTGGCAAGGTGAGGAAGGTGAGAGTGACGGGATTGACCGTCGACGGGAATGGAAGGTGCACGGCGATGCAGCGGGGCTACATATTGTTAAAGCGGGACAATACCTTTGCTCGCACCGAAACCGTCGGTCAGCGAGACCGAGTACCTGACGGGTGGCTTCACCGGTAGTTGGTGGTTGGTCAGCTCGGAATCCCCTATATCCCTATATTCACCGGTAACTGCCCGTTCCAACGTCGGCAATTACGATCCTCACAGCCGTTCTTTTTTTTCCGTGTAAATCAAGATTTTGAACCAGAAAAAAGATGAAACGATCATTTGACAATAAAATAATATCGTTTTGCCATAAATTTGATATGTATTCAAACAATAAATCTCCCATTGCGTCTTTCTCGAAATTCAATTTTTGGTAGTTGTCTATTCTTGTAGCCACACTGAGAGAAACCACTTCTTTAAAAACAAGGGAACATGTTTACTTGTGACAGTTTTCCTTGCGGGAAGTATATTTTGATTGCATGAAGGAGAATCACTGTCAAAACAAGGATTCTTTTACTTGTAGCAGCAGACAATGGGCCAGTTTCATGAAACGGGGATTTTCAAATTTTTATGTGATTCTAGCAGAACTTTTCATGAAAAAAACGACGGAGGCCTTAAAAAAGCTCTAAATTAATTTTAAAGCCCCGAAAAAGCCTCTCAAAGTTGAGTGATGAAAAAAACGATTCTCATTGGTCGGAGGCGAATGACGTCAAACATACCGAACTGAGTTTCGCGTCTCCGCCACCAGGGATCGGCATGTATAGTGGCATAGGGAATAGCGTGTTATTATGAGTTGTTTACCGGCGATCGGCAGTGATTTTGTTGTGAGACGAACTTATGTGTTTCAAATGTTTGTGTAAATATTGTGACTATTTTTCGTTTCAAAATGCCCGTGCAATGTTTTTTCCTTTTGTTCGTTGCTACCAAAGGACTAGAATCTCCATAAAAGCGGACTTAGAGTTTTCTTGAGATCCGAAACCTCACTTCATTTTTCTTGCTGGAGGAGCTATAAACATTCCACTCTCCGTAAGATCCTATGTTAAAAGGGCGAAACTTTACGGTTTTCTCTATCTCTGACAAATCGGATATTTTAGTGAGGATAAATCCTACATAAAGAGGGAGGGTTGGTTAGTTTTCAAATAGTGTGATTCTCATAGTTTCTAGTTTTAATGGTGGTCAGTGGTGAGTGTGTTGCCACTCCAGCAGATGGTTCTAGCATAAACTTCTAACAGTGTTTCACTGGCATGATTTTTAATCTTTCTGCAAAAGTGCTGTTCAGAAATGACCCTCCTTCATTTCTCAGTTTTCTTTCAACGTCAGTTTTTGATATTTTAGTCTCTGTAAGTCATAGTCTCAGTGCGTTCGACTCTCACTTGTGTATACATTGTCAAGATTCTAAGGTGATGCTATGATATACCACCAGTTCTGTGTCAGAATTTATAGCCTGCTTTGTGTAACTTTTCAAGCCACTCTTATGTATAAATATTTAAAACTACTTTAAATTTCAGTGCGTTCGAATTATACGGAAGGTCTCTCTTTAAAAGCATAGTGTATTGGTCTCGCCGACTCGTGTGCTCAGATTTTAGCAGTAGGGGAAACCAAATTATCTCTAGGTTTTTAAGTACACCAGCTGACAATAGTTCAACTTTGAAGTCTGATTTATAGTAAATGGTAGTCTGCTTGCCAAGATTGTTATTTGCAAAACTCAGTCTAAAGTTAATTCATCGATGGAACTCTGAACAGCGGAATTGTTTTGGAATGCCAAGCTTTTACTGCAGGTATGCACCATTATGGTGATTTTTAATTTTCTTCCCCCTTTCCCTCTTTTTATTGCTTCTTTATTTGCAGTACTACACAGTATAGTGAGTACTCTGCATGAAACACACTAACAGTGTATATGTTTGCGGCTAAGTTACTTGTCAACACGGACTCACCGCGTTCGGAGAGGAAACCCAATCCTGACTCTAACTTCCTCCATCTAACATCTCTTAATTACCTACTACCAAACATAGCTCTTCAATAAATGCTAGTATTTAAACTGGAACAAAAAGTAATGCTGCATTTTTTACTGCCGTTAGTCAACACGGTTTGAAAGCTCCTTCGGAATGGAACGGAACAGTAAATTTTCTGTCAAATTTTTGCGCTAAGCTGACAGTGGGTAGTTTGGGTGTACCACTTACTGCATGGAAATAATTACCAACCACGAAGAAGAAACAGAAGAATATTGTGACTCACCGTATGGTGCCTTCCTAGATACAGTAAAATTTTGGCATCCCAAAACAAGCTTCCTCCGTTCAGAGTTCCATCGATGAATTCACTTTAGACTGATTTTTGCAAGTGATAATCTTGGTATGAGCTATGAAGACTGTTATTTACAGTAAATTAGACTTCGAAGTCGAACTTTAGAATTGGCTGGTACAATGGTACAGTGATAATCTTGGTATGAGCTATGAAGACTGTTATTTACAGTAAATTAGACTTCGAAGTCGAACTTTAGAATTGGCTGGTACAATTTACATCAAGAGAGAAGTGTGTTTACACTGCCTTTTGTTCACTTGAGTCAGAGAGACCCAATCCTCTGTTGTTGTAAAGAGTGATCCCTGGTATCATAAGAGCCCGTTATGATTTTAAGCAATTTTAAATATTTACACAGAAGAAGGGCCTGAAAAGTAATTTAATTCAGGCTAGAAATTATAAAACAGAACCGTTTAGAATGTAATGTTATATTTCTCTCCTGTTAGGAAAGTGAGGTTATAGGTCTAGAGGGTCTCGACAATACTCCAAGCCAGCCTTAATTCATTGCTACTTTCATTAAAATAATCCTCACGGCAATTACAAACCAAATTACTGTAAGTATATAATGTCTCTGACATCAGTATCTGAAAGTTAATGATAAGGGATCAATAAATATATGTCTCCTGTGGACCACTTGGTCCTGTTTAAAGTTTACATCCACTTGGCAAATATACATGGAAAAATAACTTTTCTGCAGTTGAAACGGAGGTATTCGTACATCCAGGAGAGACAAAGTATTTATATTTTCTTTTCGAAGGCATAATTGAAGAGGTAGAATAAATTTACGTAGGTATATTCACGGCCCATTCACGGCCGTTGCATGTATTTCTTATGTGTTCTGAGTGTAAACAAGCGAGTCAGCCGAGCGGGCGGTATCTCTGACGTCACGCGCGGTCTGCCGGCCGTTTCGCGCCAAATCCGACTGTTTCAAATCTGATCAAAAGTTCGACTTTTCAAACCGCGATATCTCCACGATCGCGCGTCCTAAAAGAAAAATGAAAAACACGGGGTCCCTAATTTTGTCCATTCTTTCCGAAAATGAATTAAAAAAAATTGGTGAAACTGGCCCATTCCCCCTTAGTCAATGCAGTTATTTCACTGTGCAGTTTCTTAAACACAAACAAAATACACCTTGGATTAAAAAAATAATTCTAATCCCTCAAACAAAGGTTTAGTTTTTAAAAGGCTGGGCTGTCATTTTGTGGATCTTTAATAGCATTTTACAGTCCATGAGTGATTTAACCGGTTGAAGCAAAAACAAACTCCACTCAATTTCTAAAAGACAACGTACAATATTTCTCAACAGATTTATGTAATTTCCTTTTCAACTGGGAAAGAATTGATGGCTTGGAGAGTGCCATTAAAGTCCCACGAAACAGCAGTGGTTTTAAATGATTTTATTCGCATACACTACATTTGCTTAGAATTCTTTAATAATTTACAGAGACATTACAACGCCTGGTGAAATGATATTATATTACACCACAAGTTCCCAGCGGCGGCTCGTGCAATGTGGCAACAATGGACTCCTCGCCCAATTTTACCGGGGAATACCAATTTTCACGCTAATCGGACGACAACCGACCGTATTTTCCATAATGAACGTCCGCAAACTTATATACTTGAAATTCGTCGAGGATCTTCAACTGACAGGACAGTGTAGTGGTTAGGACGCTAGGCTAGGATTAGGTAGGTTGCGGGTTCGATTCCCGGTCGTGGCGTGAAACTTTGTTTCTCACTAGAAATTGACAAGTGTACGGTACTCGCCGAAACTGTTTAATTCATAATTTTTATCGATTTTATTCTTCCCAAACTCCTCCCCCCCCCTCCCTCCCTACTTTTCCGCCCCTTTCACTTCCAACTCCCCCTCCCCAGAGGTAACGTAGCATTATGATGTGCTATAATTACTAGTCATTTTGGAGGATGGTTATTTAATGAAAAAGTTCGGTGGAAACACAACCAGAATTGGATGGTAATCCTACCAGACTGTTCCTGGTTCGCATAAAGCTGGCCATTCTGGTAATTTTCTGGTAATAAAACCAGAATCTAGTAATATTATCAACTTTTTTTTCATTGCGGTGCGTACACGAAGCAATAACCCGGGTATCAAGGCGGCCTCTTTCTGGGCGCCTGAGAGAGGGACTGGGTGGTTATGAACATAGTAAGCTACCGTTGAGTGGCAAGGTGAGGAAGGTGAGAGTGACGGGATTGACCGTCGACGGGAATGGAAGGTGCACGGCGATGCAGCGGGGCTACATATTGTTAAAGCGGGACAATACCTTTGCTCGCACCGAAACCGTCGGTCAGCGAGACCGAGTACCTGACGGGTGGCTTCACCGGTAGTTGGTGGTTGGTCAGCTCGGAATCCCCTATATCCCTATATTCACCGGTAACTGCCCGTTCCAACGTCGGCAATTACGATCCTCACAGCCGTTCTTTTTTTTCCGTGTAAATCAAGATTTTGAACCAGAAAAAAGATGAAACGATCATTTGACAATAAAATAATATCGTTTTGCCATAAATTTGATATGTATTCAAACAATAAATCTCCCATTGCGTCTTTCTCGAAATTCAATTTTTGGTAGTTGTCTATTCTTGTAGCCACACTGAGAGAAACCACTTCTTTAAAAACAAGGGAACATGTTTACTTGTGACAGTTTTCCTTGCGGGAAGTATATTTTGATTGCATGAAGGAGAATCACTGTCAAAACAAGGATTCTTTTACTTGTAGCAGCAGACAATGGGCCAGTTTCATGAAACGGGGATTTTCAAATTTTTATGTGATTCTAGCAGAACTTTTCATGAAAAAAACGACGGAGGCCTTAAAAAAGCTCTAAATTAATTTTAAAGCCCCGAAAAAGCCTCTCAAAGTTGAGTGATGAAAAAAACGATTCTCATTGGTCGGAGGCGAATGACGTCAAACATACCGAACTGAGTTTCGCGTCTCCGCCACCAGGGATCGGCATGTATAGTGGCATAGGGAATAGCGTGTTATTATGAGTTGTTTACCGGCGATCGGCAGTGATTTTGTTGTGAGACGAACTTATGTGTTTCAAATGTTTGTGTAAATATTGTGACTATTTTTCGTTTCAAAATGCCCGTGCAATGTTTTTTCCTTTTGTTCGTTGCTACCAAAGGACTAGAATCTCCATAAAAGCGGACTTAGAGTTTTCTTGAGATCCGAAACCTCACTTCATTTTTCTTGCTGGAGGAGCTATAAACATTCCACTCTCCGTAAGATCCTATGTTAAAAGGGCGAAACTTTACGGTTTTCTCTATCTCTGACAAATCGGATATTTTAGTGAGGATAAATCCTACATAAAGAGGGAGGGTTGGTTAGTTTTCAAATAGTGTGATTCTCATAGTTTCTAGTTTTAATGGTGGTCAGTGGTGAGTGTGTTGCCACTCCAGCAGATGGTTCTAGCATAAACTTCTAACAGTGTTTCACTGGCATGATTTTTAATCTTTCTGCAAAAGTGCTGTTCAGAAATGACCCTCCTTCATTTCTCAGTTTTCTTTCAACGTCAGTTTTTGATATTTTAGTCTCTGTAAGTCATAGTCTCAGTGCGTTCGACTCTCACTTGTGTATACATTGTCAAGATTCTAAGGTGATGCTATGATATACCACCAGTTCTGCGTCAGAATTTATAGCCTGCTTTGTGTAACTTTTCAAGCCACTCTTATGTATAAATATTTAAAACTACTTTAAATTTCAGTGCGTTCGAATTATACGGAAGGTCTCTCTTTAAAAGCATAGTGTATTGGTCTCGCCGACTCGTGTGCTCAGATTTTAGCAGTAGGGGAAACCAAATTATCTCTAGGTTTTTAAGTACACCAGCTGACAATAGTTCAACTTTGAAGTCTGATTTATAGTAAATGGTAGTCTGCTTGCCAAGATTGTTATTTGCAAAACTCAGTCTAAAGTTAATTCATCGATGGAACTCTGAACAGCGGAATTGTTTTGGAATGCCAAGCTTTTACTGCAGGTATGCACCATTATGGTGATTTTTAATTTTCTTCCCCCTTTCCCTCTTTTTATTGCTTCTTTATTTGCAGTACTACACAGTATAGTGAGTACTCTGCATGAAACACACTAACAGTGTATATGTTTGCGGCTAAGTTACTTGTCAACACGGACTCACCGCGTTCGGAGAGGAAACCCAATCCTGACTCTAACTTCCTCCATCTAACATCTCTTAATTACCTACTACCAAACATAGCTCTTCAATAAATGCTAGTATTTAAACTGGAACAAAAAGTAATGCTGCATTTTTTACTGCCGTTAGTCAACACGGTTTGAAAGCTCCTTCGGAATGGAACGGAACAGTAAATTTTCTGTCAAATTTTTGCGCTAAGCTGACAGTGGGTAGTTTGGGTGTACCACTTACTGCATGGAAATAATTACCAACCACGAAGAAGAAACAGAAGAATATTGTGACTCACCGTATGGTGCCTTCCTAGATACAGTAAAATTTTGGCATCCCAAAACAAGCTTCCTCCGTTCAGAGTTCCATCGATGAATTCACTTTAGACTGATTTTTGCAAGTGATAATCTTGGTATGAGCTATGAAGACTGTTATTTACAGTAAATTAGACTTCGAAGTCGAACTTTAGAATTGGCTGGTACAATGGTACAGTGATAATCTTGGTATGAGCTATGAAGACTGTTATTTACAGTAAATTAGACTTCGAAGTCGAACTTTAGAATTGGCTGGTACAATTTACATCAAGAGAGAAGTGTGTTTACACTGCCTTTTGTTCACTTGAGTCAGAGAGACCCAATCCTCTGTTGTTGTAAAGAGTGATCCCTGGTATCATAAGAGCCCGTTATGATTTTAAGCAATTTTAAATATTTACACAGAAGAAGGGCCTGAAAAGTAATTTAATTCAGGCTAGAAATTATAAAACAGAACCGTTTAGAATGTAATGTTATATTTCTCTCCTGTTAGGAAAGTGAGGTTATAGGTCTAGAGGGTCTCGACAATACTCCAAGCCAGCCTTAATTCATTGCTACTTTCATTAAAATAATCCTCACGGCAATTACAAACCAAATTACTGTAAGTATATAATGTCTCTGACATCAGTATCTGAAAGTTAATGATAAGGGATCAATAAATATATGTCTCCTGTGGACCACTTGGTCCTGTTTAAAGTTTACATCCACTTGGCAAATATACATGGAAAAATAACTTTTCTGCAGTTGAAACGGAGGTATTCGTACATCCAGGAGAGACAAAGTATTTATATTTTCTTTTCGAAGGCATAATTGAAGAGGTAGAATAAATTTACGTAGGTATATTCACGGCCCATTCACGGCCGTTGCATGTATTTCTTATGTGTTCTGAGTGTAAACAAGCGAGTCAGCCGAGCGGGCGGTATCTCTGACGTCACGCGCGGTCTGCCGGCCGTTTCGCGCCAAATCCGACTGTTTCAAATCTGATCAAAAGTTCGACTTTTCAAACCGCGATATCTCCACGATCGCGCGTCCTAAAAGAAAAATGAAAAAACACGGGGTCCCTAATTTTGTCCATTCTTTCCGAAAATGAATTAAAAAAAATTGGTGAAACTGGCCCATTCCCCCTTAGTCAATGCAGTTATTTCACTGTGCAGTTTCTTAAACACAAACAAAATACACCTTGGATTAAAAAAATAATTCTAATCCCTCAAACAAAGGTTTAGTTTTTAAAAGGCTGGGCTGTCATTTTGTGGATCTTTAATAGCATTTTACAGTCCATGAGTGATTTAACCGGTTGAAGCAAAAACAAATCCACTCAATTTCTAAAAGACAACGTACAATATTTCTCAACAGATTTATGTAATTTCCTTTTCAACTGGGAAAGAATTGATGGCTTGGAGAGTGCCATTAAAGTCCCACGAAACAGCAGTGGTTTTAAATGATTTTATTCGCATACACTACATTTGCTTAGAATTCTTTAATAATTTACAGAGACATTACAACGCCTGGTGAAATGATATTATATTACACCACAAGTTCCCAGCGGCGGCTCGTGCAATGTGGCAACAATGGATTTCCTCCATTTAAAACTGTGTAAAATGATCGATTACTTGGTGAGTCGCAGCGCCTCACCTAGTATCGATCTTTTTGCACACGTTGAAATGGCAAAAGTGCACGGTTGCCGGATTGCTCGAGCCGCCACTGCAAGTTCCTTTATTCAGAGAATAGACTTCACACCCTTTCTTTTCGAAATTCCTGACTCGCGGTAGACGGGGCTGGAGAGTTTCGTCTTATTTCTATTCGTAATCCGTGAGAAGATTTACGTGTGTTTCGGTCAAAGACATTATATCATATAGACGGAGTGAATCCTATACCGTAACATTGAGCTGAGTGAGGCAAACTTACCGTACACTACAGTAGGCAGACGGGCGAGTCCACTTTCGAAATTGGGGGAGGACAAGTCATGTGGACATTTAAAACTGCAGTAAATGTAATGTTCCACTTAGTGGCGTAAAATTTTAGATTCTTTTTGAGGGGAGGGGGTAGCAAATAGTCCGATACTATGGGGAATTTGGGGGGACACTTTCCAGTAAAAGGGGGTCTGGGGGGTTCAAAAATTTGAACATTTGGGTTCTCGCAGACTATATTTTAAGCAATCGAATCTTTCAAAAATAACCAACCGACAGAACAGGAGTTAGTAGAATCAATGTATATTTTCTTTATTTCATTGATAGCAGAGGTATTTTTCACTTTAGATTTACTTTAGGTGCAGTTTCAGGGTAAAATAGAGCCACTTATTCTTGCCATTTTTTGCTTCTCGGTTCCTGTAATTATTCCTTCTTTTCTTTATTTTTTTGTATTTGTCCGTCATTTCTTTTCTCCCTCCCTCTTTTTCCCTCCTCTTTTTCATCAAATTATTGGGGGGGGGAAATTATACTTTGCCCCCCCTTCTCAAATATTGGAGGGGCAAAAAGGTAATGCCCCCCTAAGATTACGCCACTGAAAGTGTCCTCTTTTTCCTAACATGGCCTAACAAACAAAATGAAAGAGAGAAGAAGAAGGACAGATGAAAGAAAGAAAAGTTTCATCCATGTTCTTTCGATATGACTAGATCTGAGACCGAACCGTCAAATCTTGTCATCTCGGCCGGGATTCGTACTTGGTCTTGGGGACCTCTTGGTTAGTATGGCCAGTTACGCTGAACAGCAAACCGAGGAGTGACCATTTTTTGTTTTAATTTCTTCAGTGAATGAACTATCGTCAAGCTAGAAATCGATAAGAGTAAGAACAGTTGAGTGCCATTCTGAGTTTGTTGTTTTATTGTTAGTAAAAAAAGCCACCACCGCACCGTCAAGACTGATACCGGAAAACATAACAGGTACCACTTAAAGAACAGATTGGTACGGTGCACCTATTCACTCACGCTAAACCTCTCTACCTCATGTATGTGGAGACATGTCTCTGATGTACGTTTATACATATTTACTTAGCTTCGCACTGTGACTGTGTGGTGTGTAATCCGTTATCAGAAGCTCGGAGGCCTCTTGTCTCGTACAAATCAAATTGCATACCGCAGATTTTTTTTTTTTTTTTTTCATCGTTCGCATGTTCTGGTATTCTTTTGGAGACATGGCGGGATAATCATAATGTCATCACGCAATGGCGCAACGAAAAGTTTTCTATCTGTCTCATTTCTCCATTAAAAGATGTACTTCTGAAATAGATAGAAAAGGGGGTATGGCCAACCCTTCTATCTTTCTTCAACGCACACATTCAAAAGGAAAATCAGGGATAGAAGAAATACTGCGCATGTGCCATTGCATTATGACCGAGTTCATAATCGAGAGCCTCCAGGTTAGAGTTCAGTTTTGTTAGCCATTAGACCAGTGGCGTCGCGTCCATGAGTGCACATGAGCACGTGCACCCCCTGAGCCGAGAGAACAGCAAAACTTAAATTAACCCTTATTGAGAGAGAAATAATTCCAAACCATGAACGATCAGTGCGTGGAAAGAGACCGATCAGGAGCCAGCCTTCCGCGAGCATTCAGTATGAGGCGACGAGAGAGAAGTACCGCGCCCCGGCCGCGGCCGCCTCCACTGCCACGTATCCGAAGCGTATAGCTAGCCGAGAGAGTTCCGTACACAGCACGAACTCGGCCGATACACGCTGTGTGTAGTGGCAGTCTGACCCGGGGGCATATTTTCGATCTAAACATTCGCTGAGAAACCTCGTCCTCGTGCACTCAGATTTGTGCACGAAGCCGAGGAGAAGTGTCCAGCGAGCTACTCCCACCACCAGAAAACCGGTTCCCCTTCCACTGCTCGCTCACTGCTCAGCTCAATCTCTCAGTCCACGACTCTGCGTCTGCGCTGCGTATTGTGCGAGTCTCCCATTTCTGCCATTTCTCACTCATTCTCGTTGCAGCAAGTGAGCACACTGCGCTCGGCTGTCTTGGCTTGTCTTTAAATTATACAGGGTGTCCGAGAAATGAGTTCACACTTTTGCTGTGAGCGCCTGGTTGATTGTAAAAATCTGAAAAATTCAGGAATAATCTATTACCCCTAAGCGAACTTCAGAGAAAATATCGGGGGGCTCCCACCCCCCTTAAGGGGGGCGTAGGCCCCAAAATGTACCCCGTGTTGCCAATATATCGCATATTTCAAATGGCAGGGGGTATTTTTTATTTCATCATTCAAAAGAGCTCAAAAAACTGAGTAATTTCGTTTTTTCAGATTTTCGGTAGCCCCTCTCAAAACAAAATGGCGGCCAAATAGCTACCCCATACTTTAGAGGCCCATAACTTCGGTTTGAATCAATATTTTTTCAAAAACTAAAAATTTCTGAATCTCAGAACGTCTTCTTTCCAATGATGTGCCACACTTTATCATTTGGTGGAAAAAAAATGGGGCGCGGAGCCCCCCAAAAATTTTTGAGTTTGGGGGGCTGTAGCTCAAAAAAGTCAAATGTAAAGGGGGGTCGTGTTGTACATCAATCGAAAGGTCTTAAAAAAAGAAGAATTTGGCGCAAACCCGAAGTCGCTACGATGCGTCTATTCAAAATGGCGGCCATTTAACCATTTGGGGTGGGGGACCGTCCCCCCCAAATAAAATCCCTCCATCGAGTGATACACCAATCGAAAGGTCTTGGAAAGAGAAAGAGAATGGCGCAAACCGGACGTCAATACGATGCTTGCATCCAAAATGGCGGACGGTCAAAGTTTTTTGGCTATGACCCTGCAGGCATCATTGATTTATGTAGGCAGTCTCAACCCTGCAAAGACAAGGAGGTATTTTTTTTTATTTTTCTAAGAAAATATAGGATTTATTGCAGGTCAAAATATTGCCTGAAACTACTCAAAATTGCCCATAGGTAAACCTCCAATTCCAAAAAATTTTCGGGGGAGGACCCCCGGACCCCCCTTTTTTGTCCTGAGGGGAATTCCATACCCCCCAAACCCCCCGGAAATATGTGCACTACCTATTAAAAATCCACGCGACGCCACTGCATTAGACCGTGAAGGCCTCCAATCAATTTACAGTTTCGTTTTTAAGAATGATAACGCATAAGTTGCTTTTTATATGTTTTTTATTACTTAATTACAGAAGCAGCTCAACAACAATGGGGCTGTTGATGCATACTTTTGCTACAAGCGATATTCAAGGGTCGATTCAGATGTGAAAACCTCCATAGTTAACGATGATAGCACTAAAAACTTATGAAATCAACTCCTTAACTCATAAAATGCATAAATGCGCGATCATAATGGCGGTGTTAGGCACTAATAATGAGAGATTTCCATCTTGATTTTGTCACTCTTTCTGTGCTGGGAAGGTATTGATTCACAGAATATAAACTAGTCGCAAGAGGCGTGATTGGCAGCGATGAATGGTTTTGAGCCTCGTATCTGGTGAAGCCGATGCCAAAGGAAAGATCGTCGCTTAATTATTGGCCACTTCGCGATGAAGTGATAGTAGTATTAGATGGAAATCTCCCGTTAAATTAGTGGTGCCCAAAACGGACATTACGGTCACGCGTTTAAATTAATTTTTTGAGCTTAGGAGTGGATTTTGTAAGTTTTTAATGCAACCATCTTTTTTTTTTATGTTTTCACATCTGAACTGACCTTTAAAGTGCATTTGGCAAAGGTGGGGAACAGTCCCATTGAAATAACATCATCAAAGATTCTTAGACCACAGGTTATTTTATTTAGAAAATTGGTATTGGTTATACCATTCTTCTCAAGTTGAATCTAGCTGGTGCTTTATGATTCCGGGAAGGGAGATGGCTGGTGGTTCTGTGTACGAGCCGAGAGAAGATCTACTTGTATTTTTAGGTTAAGTACATTTTTGGTTCACATTGTTTGATGCTCCCCATTTATCTTTGCAGCATGTATGGAAATTCTTGCAATTTTGGGGGTTCAAAGTAAGTCCATGGCATCGACGATCTTTGCCCATGTTGCATCCGTTAGGGCAGCAGTTGGCCGATGCGGCTCCCCAGTAGGCCTCGCCTTTATTTGGGCCCTGGCACCACGATCCAGTTTCAGCACTTGTGTAGCTCAGAATTGATAGAACGATCATCGATGTAACGAGGTATAAAGTTGGTAACATCGCCAATTTCAGCTGCATGGTTATGCTTTGCGGTTGTTTTGGTTGGCGAGTGATGAAATTCCTGCAATAAAAAAAGACGATGAAAATAAGAATATGTATACTCAGGAGTCAATTCTCGATACATTACACAGAAAAAAAAAAAAAAAAAAAAAAATGTTGATTTTACAGCATAGGGTGTTAAAAAAGTGTGTAGCAGGTTAGTACGTTGGATGAACAGATCTGAGCTGTAAAATTAACCGTCAGAGGAGTCAATTTGACAAAAACCGGTGTTAATTGAACCGCTCAGGCCTGTTAATCTAACATACTAACATGCTACACACTTTTTCAACACCCCAGCTGTAAAATCAACATATTTTTTCTTTCAGTGTAGGTTACGTCAAAAATATGATTTTTTTTCGATATCGCCATTGGTTTGGTGCTGACAATGAGCTACTTATTAGTAGGAGCAAAGTCCACTTCACTGATTTGAAAGGAAAAAAAAAAAAAGGTTTTTCCTCTTCTTTTGCCTCAAACATCTTGAAAAAATCGAAGATAACTGATGCATGGAGATTGTCGACATTTTTTACCAATCTGGTCCAAGAGTTCAATTTTAGACTTATATTCAACCATGGAACAGTAATATTAAACTAGTGTTTCTACTTCCTAACTCTCCACTTAACACCCGTTTTACTATATGTAAGTCTAAGTTATATTTTTGTTTAAAAACATCCAAAGTCTTAAAGGTATTGGTTAAAGAACCAAGTTTGCGATATCTCTAAAAACTCAGTGCGTCAAACACGAAACAGCCACCAAAATTTAAGTACTCTCCCGCACCAAAAGCTTTTACACTACACCATATTCTCCACTCAAACTTCTCGGTGTAATCTTTGCCTACTTATGCATAAATCATTACACAGTTAATTAATAACTGTACTTAGGAGCTGGTATACCTACGTTTTTACTTTGTAGTTTACTTGATATTCATTTCAGAAAGTGAAAGGTCACTGAAGATTATGGTAATTATTTATCTACTTCTGACCAACCCCTAAAGTTACTAGTGTTGTCAAACTATGCGTGATTTGAAAAAAAGTGGGAGAAACTGCAAAAAACGAAAGGAAATCATCAAAGGAGCCAGTTCTAGTTGCAGGGTTGTTTTGAATCAAGTTTTGTGAATCGGGGTTCTTTTTTAACACTGTCTTCTAACACGATAGTTGTAGAGTCTCAACTTTTTCTTTTCAGGGGACCTAAACTTAATAGGAACTTTCTCAACTTATATTATCAGGGGACCCGGATTGTAGATTTTATATGAATGCGCAAACGTACCTGTGGAGTGCCGATGGCTGCTGCTCTTGGACGGAGGTGACCTTTTCTAGGAGATGAGTATGTTATATAGTGAAAGTTATGCAAATAAATCGCTCGAAATATTCTCATTGGTTTCTGAATTTTCAAATCAACCAATATTGCAGAAGGTTTTGTGTACTTTTGGCAATTCGGTTACTTTTTTTTTTCTCATTTAAGACCTCTATTTCGTTCCCCGAAATTATTTTGTCACTCTGACATCAATATTTAAAAAGTCAATGAACGTCAAATGACGCAGTCAAGAAGAAGAACAATTAACGCACGGAAGTTTACTGGTGCACGTGTCGATTGGGGGAATCATTCCTCTTCTGAAATGTAAGTATGCACAAGTGAGGCTCCACACATCATCTATGATTTTTTTTTTTTTTTTAAGCGTGCCCATGGAACATGGCAAGCTTATTCCGATCGTTTTGCTGCTAACAATCTAATCCAATGTATATGTTACGGGCAGATCTAGTTCTCCGGGCGGATCTAGATTTGCCTGGGCGAAATTAGGTCCGCTCGGGCAGACTTAGGTCCGCCCAATTTTAGCTGGGCCGTTCTAGATCCGCCCGCTAAAACCTAGATGTGCCCGTTTCAAATGGGCACATCTAGGTGTGTCCAACCGTCTTGGATCTGGGTATATTTAGTTTCGACAGTTATTTTTTTGGGCCGACAATGTGAAGGATGGACGTTGTAAATATGGCATTACTCATCAGACTCAACCCTGCAAAGACAAGGAGGTATTTTTTTTTTTTTTCTAAGAAAATATAGGATTTATTGCAGGTCAAAATATTGCCTGAAACTACTCAAAATTGCCCATAGGTAAACCTCCAATTCCAAAAAATTTTCGGGGGAGGACCCCCGGACCCCCCTTTTTTGTCCTGAGGGGAATTCCATACCCCCCAAACCCCCCGGAAATATGTGCACTACCTTTTAAAAAATCCACGCGACGCCACTGCATTAGACCGTGAAGGCCTCCAATCAATTTACAGTTTCGTTTTTAAGAATGATAACGCATAAGTTGCTTTTTATATGTTTTTTATTACTTAATTACAGAAGCAGCTCAACAACAATGGGGCTGTTGATGCATACTTTTGCTACAAGCGATATTCAAGGGTCGATTCAGATGTGAAAACCTCCATAGTTAACGATGATAGCACTAAAAACTTATGAAATCAACTCCTTAACTCATAAAATGCATAAATGCGCGATCATAATGGCGGTGTTAGGCACTAATAATGAGAGATTTCCATCTTGATTTTGTCACTCTTTCTGTGCTGGGAAGGTATTGATTCACAGAATATAAACTAGTCGCAAGAGGCGTGATTGGCAGCGATGAATGGTTTTGAGCCTCGTATCTGGTGAAGCCGATGCCAAAGGAAAGATCGTCGCTTAATTATTGGCCACTTCGCGATGAAGTGATAGTAGTATTAGATGGAAATCTCCCGTTAAATTAGTGGTGCCCAAAACGGACATTACGGTCACGCGTTTAAATTAATTTTTTGAGCTTAGGAGTGGATTTTGTAAGTTTTTAATGCAACCATCTTTTTTTTTTATGTTTTCACATCTGAACTGACCTTTAAAGTGCATTTGGCAAAGGTGGGGAACAGTCCCATTGAAATAACATCATCAAAGATTCTTAGACCACAGGTTATTTTATTTAGAAAATTGGTATTGGTTATACCATTCTTCTCAAGTTGAATCTAGCTGGTGCTTTATGATTCCGGGAAGGGAGATGGCTGGTGGTTCTGTGTACGAGCCGAGAGAAGATCTACTTGTATTTTTAGGTTAAGTACATTTTTGGTTCACATTGTTTGATGCTCCCCATTTATCTTTGCAGCATGTATGGAAATTCTTGCAATTTTGGGGGTTCAAAGTAAGTCCATGGCATCGACGATCTTTGCCCATGTTGCATCCGTTAGGGCAGCAGTTGGCCGATGCGGCTCCCCAGTAGGCCTCGCCTTTATTTGGGCCCTGGCACCACGATCCAGTTTCAGCACTTGTGTAGCTCAGAATTGATAGAACGATCATCGATGTAACGAGGTATAAAGTTGGTAACATCGCCAATTTCAGCTGCATGGTTATGCTTTGCGGTTGTTTTGGTTGGCGAGTGATGAAATTCCTGCAATAAAAAAAGACGATGAAAATAAGAATATGTATACTCAGGAGTCAATTCTCGATACATTACACAGAAAAAAAAAAAAAAAAAAAAAAAATGTTGATTTTACAGCATAGGGTGTTAAAAAAGTGTGTAGCAGGTTAGTACGTTGGATGAACAGATCTGAGCTGTAAAATTAACCGTCAGAGGAGTCAATTTGACAAAAACCGGTGTTAATTGAACCGCTCAGGCCTGTTAATCTAACATACTAACATGCTACACACTTTTTCAACACCCCAGCTGTAAAATCAACATATTTTTTCTTTCAGTGTAGGTTACGTCAAAAATATGATTTTTTTCGATATCGCCATTGGTTTGGTGCTGACAATGAGCTACTTATTAGTAGGAGCAAAGTCCACTTCACTGATTTGAAAGGAAAAAAAAAAAAGGTTTTTCCTCTTCTTTTGCCTCAAACATCTTGAAAAAATCGAAGATAACTGATGCATGGAGATTGTCGACATTTTTTACCAATCTGGTCCAAGAGTTCAATTTTAGACTTATATTCAACCATGGAACAGTAATATTAAACTAGTGTTTCTACTTCCTAACTCTCCACTTAACACCCGTTTTACTATATGTAAGTCTAAGTTATATTTTTGTTTAAAAACATCCAAAGTCTTAAAGGTATTGGTTAAAGAACCAAGTTTGCGATATCTCTAAAAACTCAGTGCGTCAAACACGAAACAGCCACCAAAATTTAAGTACTCTCCCGCACCAAAAGCTTTTACACTACACCATATTCTCCACTCAAACTTCTCGGTGTAATCTTTGCCTACTTATGCATAAATCATTACACAGTTAATTAATAACTGTACTTAGGAGCTGGTATACCTACGTTTTTACTTTGTAGTTTACTTGATATTCATTTCAGAAAGTGAAAGGTCACTGAAGATTATGGTAATTATTTATCTACTTCTGACCAACCCCTAAAGTTACTAGTGTTGTCAAACTATGCGTGATTTGAAAAAAAGTGGGAGAAACTGCAAAAAACGAAAGGAAATCATCAAAGGAGCCAGTTCTAGTTGCAGGGTTGTTTTGAATCAAGTTTTGTGAATCGGGGTTCTTTTTTAACACTGTCTTCTAACACGATAGTTGTAGAGTCTCAACTTTTTCTTTTCAGGGGACCTAAACTTAATAGGAACTTTCTCAACTTATATTATCAGGGGACCCGGATTGTAGATTTTATATGAATGCGCAAACGTACCTGTGGAGTGCCGATGGCTGCTGCTCTTGGACGGAGGTGACCTTTTCTAGGAGATGAGTATGTTATATAGTGAAAGTTATGCAAATAAATCGCTCGAAATATTCTCATTGGTTTCTGAATTTTCAAATCAACCAATATTGCAGAAGGTTTTGTGTACTTTTGGCAATTCGGTTACTTTTTTTTTTCTCATTTAAGACCTCTATTTCGTTCCCCGAAATTATTTTGTCACTCTGACATCAATATTTAAAAAGTCAATGAACGTCAAATGACGCAGTCAAGAAGAAGAACAATTAACGCACGGAAGTTTACTGGTGCACGTGTCGATTGGGGGAATCATTCCTCTTCTGAAATGTAAGTATGCACAAGTGAGGCTCCACACATCATCTATGATTTTTTTTTTTTTTTTAAGCGTGCCCATGGAACATGGCAAGCTTATTCCGATCGTTTTGCTGCTAACAATCTAATCCAATGTATATGTTACGGGCAGATCTAGTTCTCCGGGCGGATCTAGATTTGCCTGGGCGAAATTAGGTCCGCTCGGGCAGACTTAGGTCCGCCCAATTTTAGCTGGGCCGTTCTAGATCCGCCCGCTAAAACCTAGATGTGCCCGTTTCAAATGGGCACATCTAGGTGTGTCCAACCGTCTTGGATCTGGGTATATTTAGTTTCGACAGTTATTTTTTGGGCCGACAATGTGAAGGATGGACGTTGTAAATATGGCATTACTCATCAGACTTAACGCAACACAGCAGTCTTCCGACTGTCTGTTTACACCGGGAGATTCTGTGGCAACTGATAGAAGAAGGACCAGTCGAAATTCCTTTTATTGAGCTTTTCTGAGACATAATGCGGCCAGTGTGCTTCTCGTCGCGACAAGTAACGGTGTGTGCCTATATCTCGAGAACGGTGTGGAATTTTTGAATTCTGTAAAAATCGAACATAGGGTTATTGGGGGTCAACTTTCGCGTGAGAGGGTTCATTTTTCTCTAAATCTCCTCAAAAAAATTTAAGAGGGTTTTTGGCCCCTAAATTAAAATTTTCAAATCATGACCTCTACCTTACGATACATCGTAGAAAAAAACGTAAAAAACTGAGCATTTTGGCGAATATCGAAGGTTGATATCGTTTTTAGTTTTCAAGTTATCGAAGGCCAAAGTTCGACTTGGACCCATTTTCAAAAAATCATTACTCCTATTTGAAAAGTCGGAATTTAAAAACATATGAGTCCAAAATACTCTAAAAAGCAAGTACTTTTCAGAAAACCCTATGTTCGGTTTTTACAGCATTCAGCGATTCCGCACCGTTCTCGATATATAAGGGGGTGGCCAGGACTTCTGAAACATAGTGTATTTGTTGTTGGAGGTTTTTTCTTTTCTTTGCTGCATCATTATTTTTGTTGTTTGTTCATTATTTGTTTTTTTCTTCTTTTTTTTCATTCATTTATTTATTTACTTTTGAAACAATTTCCTTTTTTTGGGCCAACCTAGTTCCGCCCGGGCGAAACTAGGTTGGCCCACTGTTTCCCGGGCAGATCTTAGATCGGCCCGGGCATACCTAGAGCTGCCCGTTTTAAACGGGCGAATCTAGGTACGCCCGGGCCGATCTAAGATCTGCCCGGGCACATCTAGATCCGCCCAGAAACCTAGATCTGCCCGTAACATATACAATGTAATAGGGCAGCCTATGCTTTCCACGTGTATTCCTATGCTGAGTGGCCTAAAGTTGAAAATCGGCTGTTTTTGATTTTTTTTTTTTTTTCTTGTCGTGTCTGTTGCGTTTTCAGGATTGCAATGGTACAATTATGAAATCGTACCTTCTAAAGTTTGCAGCAAAAATAGTTGGATTCATTTTAATGCTTTAGTTTTTTTATAATTCCAATTAAACGACGGTCTCACCACTTTTGGGGGGTAAGTGGAGTGCGGTGAGGTAATATTTTGCGTTTTATGTTGCCAACTTTGTTGTAATTTTACTCTGCTGTGTTGGTTTTACGATGAATAAATTTTTGTTGGTTTTTATGATTAATTTGTTATGTTGGACATTGTTTTTGTGTTATTTTATTACGTTTATTGAATATATAATTGATTTTAAAGTACATTCGGGGTTTTTTCGTACGGGCGGCCGATAATGTGTCGTTGTGTGATGTTTTTTTTTACTTCCTCACTCTAATGAAATTAGAAAAATTGAGAAAGTATTGCGATGGCGCAGAGATTTTTGATGCATTCTGTTTCGATACTTGGCCCGCTGCAACTAAGTCAATCATGATAATTATAAAATAATTGGCTCTTATCATGCCTAATACTATCCTAAAGAACATCCATCCATGATATTTCAATATTTCTGAACCATATGTGGTAGGGAGGAGTAAATGCAAAAAAATTCTGTGGCGTCTGTCTGTCCGTCTGTCCGTCTGTCCGTCTGTAGTCACAAACGTGAAACCCAGCATAACTTTTAAATTATTGATCTATATGCATCCAAATTTTGCAGAGATGTTCCTTTTAACATTCCCCAGAGGGACTTTTTTTGTTTTTTTAAAATTTCAATTTTTAGGTTAGTTATGGAAGAAAAATGGTTTCCATTAAAATCAATGGGAAAATGGGTCAAAAAAGAGAAAAATTTAAATATTTCAATATTGGACCTTTTGATTTGGAAGAAAATTTGTAAAAACATTCTACAACCAGCCCACATCAAAAGTAACCCCTTATAGTTCAGGAAAATAACCCTTAAGACCGTTTAAAAAATCAATTTAGCGCGTTCGAGCCAAAAAATGGAATAAAAGTGAGAAATTAATTTTGTAAATCAGTGCCAATTACTAAAAGCTGGATGAATTTTGATGAAACTTTGTATGCACAATGTACTACCACAGTACTAAAATATTTTCTTCTCACTATCATCATAATAAATCCTTTGAAACGTTTCAAGGGACCATAAAGGTGCGACTGAGAAAAAATAAGACCAATTAAGCAAATAAAAACATAATCCTACTTATTGAGATAATTCGGGTTAGGTCCAATTAATTTTAATTAAATCCGGCACAAACAATCTACCTACCTTCATTTACTCTACTTTAGATAGAATTTCTTATCATTACAATATACAGCCCTTAAGACTGTTTAAAAAATCAAAATCGGTGCGCTCGAGCCAAAAAATGGAATTATCCTGAGAAATTAATCTTTAAACTTGGAGTCAATCAATTATGACTCAATGAGTTTTGATAAAAACTTTTGTACACACAATCCACTATCAAAATACTAAGATATTTTCCTTTCTTAGTCACCATACACAACTGATAAAACCTTTTCAAGAGGCAATATAGGTGGGATTGAGAAAAAAATATGGGAATATAAGCAAATAAAAACATAATCCTATTAATTGGGATAATTCAGGTTTGGTCCAATGAATTTTGATAAAAACTGGCAAATACAATCTACAATTAGTCTATGAAAGAAAGTATTCCTTACAGATACAATATACAACACTTAAGATAGTTTAAAAATCAAAATAGGGTGTTTGACCCAAAAACATGAATTAAAGTGGGGAATTAATGTTAAAACTTGGAGTCAATCATTCATGGGATGAATTTTGATGACTCTTTGTGCAAACATATTATGTTACCGACCCACTAAAATATTCCTATCATACAGTCATCATCAAAAACCTTTAAGACCGTTTCAAGGGCCAATATATGTGCGATCGAGCAAAAATCTTTGAAACCAACCAAGCAAATTAAAAAACAATCGTAATACTTGGAATAAGAAATTCGATTAAGACTCAATTATGTTTGATGAAAATTGCAACAAAAAGTTGGCAACCAACCTAGGCAGGATTTCTTTTCAATGTAAAACTATAGTATACAACTCTTAAGTCTGAGACTGTTTAAAGGCAAAATAGCTGTTCCATCAAACCCAAAAAATAGAATATCCAAAGAAAATTAAACTTATAAAGAAAATGGATGGATGAATTTTGTTGACATTTGATGTACACAATCTACAAACAAAAAACATTTTTAAAGGGGAGGTTTAATCTACTAAACAAAAAATTCTTTTGAAGATCCACAGTTCAAAACCCATCCTTCAAAGGATGAAGTAGGCAACTATTCGTACAGCTTCTCTGCAAAATCGCAAACACTTCGAATTGAAGGCGGAATTATGTCCAGAGGTGAAAATATTTTAAATTTGATGGGAGTCTAGGAGTCCCTCCCAGAATTCTAAAGGGGGGTCTGGGGGTCTCCCCCAGAATTCTTAAGGGGGTCTGGGGGTCCTTCGCCCCCCCGATAAAAATGGAGGGAGAAAGTGTTCGGAGGGTGTTCCCTACAGTTTATTTTGTATTTATTATTGTTTTGCAGCCGGTGATTATTTGGCTGCATTGGCTGCACTGCGGCTCACCTGTTCACTAATTTGATAATCTTTCTCTGTGAATGTCTAGAGTCAGCTGATATTTTCGAATAGAAGGCGCGAAATAAAACCGATACAGATCATGGTTTTACTTATAGGATACCTTCTCACAAAAGTAAAGCTTCAAGAAGAACCCGCCAGAGAGCGCGCAATGAAGTGGTCACGTTTGTTTGCCTTTGATCAGCTAATAAATGATTTTTTTTTTTTTTTTTTTTTTTTTTTTTTTAGCGCAATTTTTAACATTCAATCTTTTATGGGTTGAAAATGGATCTCATTAAAATAAACAAATTAAATCAGTATTCTTTTAATTTTTTAGTTTCGGGAATTGTTACAACATTAACGCCTGTTCGAAAGTCTAAGCGAGGTAATGGTTTTTTTATTATTTTTTTTTTTAGAGGACGAGACAGGCTCAATTAATGGTATTTGTTTTGATGAAAAGGGATCCATCCAGCTACCGTTAGGAGTGCCCCCCCTCAAAAATGGATGAAATTTTCAGGGATGATAGAGCTAAGCATCATCTTTCAGAATATCTGCAGTTTTTTTAATTTGGTCAACTGGGAGCGGGAGTGCAGGGGGTCAAAGTCAAAACCTCCAATGCTCCATAACTTTTGAACGAAAAGAGATATTGACGTGAACTTTGCACCAAAAGATGCGTATTTTAAAGATCTTTTGATTGATGCGCTACAGTGTTTAGTTCAAAAATATTTGACCCTTTTTTTGCATTTTGTTTTACTTTTGAAGTTTCCAAAAATCCGTTTTTTGAGTTTGAAAAATAGGCGCAATGAAGGAATCTGAACGAAAAACTATGGCGGCCATATATGATTTGAGAATTTTGAAAAACTTATGTCAAAAATAAATTCAGCGACCCAAAAAACCCGCTTCCACCAAGTTTCAATGAATTTCATCGATTATTGGTGGAGCAACAAATTTTTTTGTAGAATCGAAAGTCGGAACTTCATTTTTGGCCTAGATTTGAAACTTCGCGCGGTCATAACTCTTGAACGAAACGTTTTTCGGCATCGCGGTTTTGGCCATCTGAAAGCTTATAAAATCAGCTTTCTTCACGGAAGTTCTTTGTTCAGATTCCTACGTTGCGCCTATTTTTCAAACTTATAAAACGAATTTGTTTCTCTACTTTTAGATTATAAATGAATTTTTACATCTGCATTGAAGGTTTTTTCGAGAAAAGTTGAAAAATGTGTTTGAACCCCCCAGAATACACCCCAAGAGGTTGTCAGGAGCTTATGAAAATATCAGAAATGAAAAATTTGGAGTCAATTTTCTGTCTGATTGTTTTGTTTCAAATCATTTGTTTCAGTAATTTTCGAGAAAAATGCCAGCAACGGATGCTCTGGCTCACTTCGTATATAAAATATAGTAGACTTCTTTTATTATATTCAGGTCCTCTGGTATTTAATCACTGTCTGATGAGTAAAATAATTGAAATCTAATGAGTTGAGTCCTGACTACTTGCTCTCTTTGAGAGGATCCAAAAATTAAATATAATCATCAAAGGTACCACTATACGGCCAATTTGTAAAATAAGCACATGTATGGAGAGGGGGGAGGGGTGGAAGCTTTTATATGCGTAACTTTTTTTGCTTCTCATTTATAGAATGTCATCGAATGAAAGGCTAGAAACTCTGCAACTCTGGTAAGCAACTCTGTTTGCTTGAAGGGACGCATCGCAATGAAGTAGGGGACTACACTAATTATAGTTGTCAAAGTTGATGCATAAATTATTAATACTTCAATTAGAATGTACGTCTGTAATGTTTTTACTGGATGCTAATCATAGCATTTTTTCAAAGTAGATGATTCAGCCTAATTTTATATTGAGTACTAGCAGGCTGCCCGGCTTCGCTCGGCTCCAACCGCATAGAGGTGGATCTGTCAACCTTATGCCACATCCCTTTATTTTGTTGAAGAAGGTATCATTTTAACAATGGCAATCAATACAATTTTCAGGGACCAAATAATGTTCGGTCCCGAGCATAACTTACGCACGATCATGTGACCGTGCGTGAGCTCTCTGATCGGTCAAAACCGCACGCAAGATGCACGCAATTCAATGCTCGGGACCGAACATTATGTGGTCCCTGAACGTTAAGAGTCGAATGTTTTTCGCAACTTTAAAGAAGAATCTGTTTAGTGAATCAATACCAACCAAGTTAGCAATCTATGATAACTTCCGAGACATTTAAACGCTTTCTTTTTGTAGGAATCGTAGTATCATCTTAAGGCGTAGGCGTGAATCTTTCATTGTGATTGGTCGTTAGGTTACAGTCTCCATAAGAGCTAATGTTACATTGGTTCATACCCCCGCGCGGGGAAGTCCCATCAACCCATGCTATGACTGGCTCCACTTTTCCCCCGTGCAAAGAGATAGCAGAGGCGTTCGAAACAGAAATTTTAAGTTCTCTGTGGAATCACCGAGTACGGGTCATCCTGTTGAACGATGCGCGCGCGCATTGGAACTCAAAAGCAACACAACTGACTACCACACTCACAATCAGTCGCGCTACACAAAAAGCTTACTCAGTCACGCTGAACAAAAACTGCATTTATTCTTCTGTGTCCCGCTTAGCGTCTCGCTTTGCAACAGCTAAAATTTTGCTGCATGTGATTTTAGTTGAAGGAGGGGTATGAGCGCACCCAGGATTTCAGTATGGGGGGCATGCTGTCATTTCATATGGAGGGTCTGGGGGCACCCCCGACTGATGGAGGTCCAGGAGTCCTCCTCCAGAAAATTTTGAAAATTTAGACTTCGAGAAAAATGAGATTTTCCGCGACTATGCTGAAAAAAGTAAAGAAATATCTTAATCTCCAATCATGCTGATAGAAAGACGGAGGCTTCAGGAAATCTGGATATCAGAGGAAGATAGAGCGTAATTAACAATTGCGGACATTTCTGTCGGGAAAGATGTGTTCCTCCAAGGAAAACGATATTATGAAAAATCATGACATTGATAAACTTTTTTTAAACTCATTTCCTTTCCTATTTTTTTTTCTCTCTTCCTCTCTTCCTCATTTTTTCCTTGCCTTTTCTCCTTTTGTTCTTGCTATATGGGGAAAGGGGGGCTCCGGCCCCTCTGGGTGTGCCCATGAGGAGGGGGAGGAAAATGAGAGAGAGTGTTCAAGCCGACAGGAGTGAGAGAGAAGATAGAGAAAAAGTGAAAGTGATAGAAAAATAGAAGAAGGTCATGGATTGAGAGTGGTTGAAGAGATATAAAGATGGTAAGAGGGGGGGGGGGGTGCAGAGGAGTTTTGCCAACGCGTGGGCGAAATTTGAAAACCGATGATCACGGAGGGTGGAAGAAGGGTTGAGGGTGGTGGGAGAGTTGAGGGTGGAGGGAGAGTTGAGGGTGGTGGGAGAGTTGAGAGTAGAGGGAGGGTTAAAGAGGAAAAGAGAAGGGCCTATTCCAATTTGTAGTCTCAAATTTTGATTGTACCAATTAAAATTGCACCCAAGTCAAATTTTTGTTTGTGCTAACCACGGACTGTTGGTTTTTTCTGGGCTGAAAGTATCTCTAATGCTCTACTCTAAGCATCTGAATGCATCATGGGGGATTAATCATGAGAACTTTGAAGGAGTCCATTGAGAGGACAACAATGCGATTCAGCATCTCTTTGGAATAGTTAGGTAAACCATATCAGAGAAGCGAATAACGACCCTCACCTCCGAAAAAATGAGCTCCTAAAACACATGAAAGAAGGGAGGGGCGTCAATTAATAGAGCCGCGTATCGAATTGCTTGGACTGAGTTGGACCATATCGGTTGTTAGCGTCAGTTGTATCCAAAGACATTACAGAGGAAACTAACCTCTCTGCTGTCTCATATCATGGGAGAAAAGTGAAGCCGGTCAGCGGTCATGGCACGGGCTGATGGGCAGGACACTTCCCCGGTTAGTTGCAAATCACGTATGTTGCACAGTATGGAATATACATTTTAATCGAAAATTGGGACCAATTTAAGGCGCGTCGGTTCTTGAAAAATCGAAGTTAACAATCGGTCGGTTATTGTTTACTTTAGCATCCATAACAGCTCTCTGCCGTTCTTTCTATCGTAATATCTCGCGGATACATTCACCGAAACTTTCGTTTAAGTTCGTCGCAATTTTAACTTTGACATGAACTGAATATCATATCTTAGTACTTTTAAAACTTAAAGTAATTAGCATTCTTTTGAACCAGTTTTACGACTCGGCTCCATCATAGTCCATAAGCCGCAATATTATTTAGGTTCATACCCCCGAGCGGGGAAGCCCAGCCCATGAAAGTAACCGGCTTCAATTCTCGCCGCTAGGGGCCAGTCTTCTTCTACAAGGTGTGTACAAAAAAAGGAGCCAGGCTACGTATGTCAGAAATATCAGGAAAAAAATTAGGGGCTAAAACTTGGCAACCGTGTACATTTTAGTTGAATTGTGTAGATAAAAATCTGGAAACTACTTGCTTTGTAGAGTATTTTAAATTCGTAGCTTTTTTTTTTTACTCGGACCTGTTTTGGAGGAGATATGATTTTTTGAAAATGCGCCGTTAGCGTTTTTGAGGTTCGATATTTCGAAGACGAAAATCGATAATGACTTACGGAATTTTGCGCTCTTCCAAAATCTGCAATAAAAAATATATTACAGCCCAATTTATGGGGGTGGCGCCCCCGTTGCCCCCCCGGAAGACGTCGAATATAAAAACCCTCCTCAAAATTTCCCTCTTTAAATAAGCAAACACGTGGTTGAACTTTTTTCAAAAATCGAAGACGTTCGCGAGTTGTTCGACTTTTACGCCTTAACGTCATAGTGTGTACGGCTGTTATGAACGTATAGCCAGGTTTTCTCATCATAAGATACCTCTTTCTCACCCCTCCCGCTTACTCTTCCATGTATTTTGACCCGCTGATTTCAAATTCGGCCTTGGTTTTTACTCAAAACTCTTACTTTTTCCAGAATATCAATTTTTTTGCTAAGAAGGCGTAATTTCAAATTTACGTAAAATATATGCCAGTTTCATGAAAACTGGTAGCATTTTTGAAATCAGCATCTTAAAATACATGAGATAGCGATAGTGAGGTGCAATGGTAGGCGTAGAATTATTCTAAAACACTAAAAATGAGTCAAATTAACACTGATGGATGGTGGATGTCGCGGACACATTATGTCGTTTTAGATGCTTACTTGAGTTATTCAGCCTGGATTCTCTTTTGTTCACCCTGTATAATGTCTTTGGTCGACTTTCGTTTGTGGCCCGTGATACAATATCCAACAACGAAGATTCGGAGCGTAGACAAATAGTGCCGGAAAATCAAATCGTCTCTCACAGTCCACGTAGAAATACCGGAGTATCAGGCAACACGGCGACGGTTGCCATTCTTCTCCGGTAACCTCACCGAACAAACAATATTCATCGACACAGGAGGCAGATCCGACACGACCCGGCAACGCGGTTCCATCCGAGGCGAACTCTCCGTCGCGTTGCCACGGGCGACGATTAACGTAGCCCCGAGACTCGAGCTCTCCGCAGCCATTCCGGGGTCCTCACCGGGACCTTTTCGCGCCCCTCCCGACCGGAGGGTCCATCCTCCAGATAGAGACCCCCATCCCAATCGTGGGCCTACCCGCCACGCGATCACACGCGAAATCCCGGGCCCGCGGGCCCGACCCCGCGGTCAGGAAATCGGTAAAACCGCAAACCGAAAAACGCCCCTCCCGGGTTCCCCAGGGCGATTCCTAAAAAACGAAAAGATGACCCACCCATTTCAGACCCTCGGCGATCATGCGGAAGGGGCGGCGAGGTCCCAGGACGCTAGGGCTCGCCCCTGACCCTGTCCACAAAATTTTCGGTCCGAAGCCACTTTACCGGTCGCCCCTCCCTCCCCGGGCGCCAGAACGGACCGAGAGACCACTCAGAAAACGCGGGACGACGCGGCGGATCGAAGGGACCGAGTGCGGAACCGACAGGCCGAACGGGGCTGCGACCAGCGCGGAAAAACGGTTTTCGGAAAACCGCCCCTCCCGAGAACGGGGGGGCCGCAAGAGGGTCGGTCGGGGGCAGAGGGAGCGCGACAGAGCGGCGGACACGTGGGTCGGGGCGGGGGACCGCGGGACCCAACGGATAGCGGGAACGGGGCCGAAGAACGGGAGCGCCGGGGGACCGAACGACAACTTTATTATATAGATTCACCATAAGGTTTCTCTGTACAATAAAGCCTTTAATGAAAACATAGCAGGAATTGCTTTTATTGACATTAATTGTAATTGTTTAATTTTCAGATCCAAATCGGCCAATACTGTGTCTAAAAATTCAGATATTGAAAGGAATGACTCTATTTCGTCTCTATCAATATGTAGACATTTATTAATTACCTTCTTTTACCTTTCATCACCATATTCTACCAACAAAACCATGGCCTACCCATCTTTTCTTTCTCGTTTTATTAAATTATAAATAGAATCTTTTACATCCATTCAACGCAGAATCATTTAAACTTCAAATACTTAATCAGTCATTTCATCCAAATTTTCATTATTGAATCATTCATGTATATTGTAAATCTATTTATTCAATTCATATGTTAGTTACATACTACAATGTCTCCTTAAGAATTGTTGATGCATTTCAAACAACTGTAATCCACAAATGAACAAAACACTGAACCAATTGTAAAAAGTCACTGCAAAAACAACGACTCAAAAATATTTTTTTCAAATATACGTCTCAAATGCATGTACATTGTCATATTTCCTTAATCAAAGCTCCAACAGCACTTCCTGTACCTTAAATAATATAAAATAAATTGACAAATCTTCTCCCATGAACTACATTATAATAAATATATTTAAACCATATATGCGTAAGCCTTTATGCAAAACTTATTTCTGCAAAACCCAGCAGAGCAGAAGACCAAATGAAACAACTTATGCGCAGATTTTTATGTTTACAATTCACAGGCACGCTTTTCCAATACATGCAATGTATCGGAGCTTCCCTGCTTGTTTTTTTTTAAGCGTGCCATGCGAAGTATATGGCAAGCTTCTTACTCTCGTTTTGCTGTATACAATGAATAATATAATACGGTGTAAGAGGCGCCCTCTGGTGTCCGTGTGTGTTGTAGAGATTTAGTTTTTAGGATATGAACCAAAATTAAATGTTTCCCTCCGGAACTACGATTTTGCCAAGTTTGGGGGAGAAAAAATTGGTTTTTTTTGAAATTCTGGCTAAGTTTATCCATGAAATGTCGCTAAAATTTGATAGTGGGCGTATTTTTAGGTGTAAAATTCATTGACACTCATGAAATAATTCTTAAATAAGTCGAAGTCTGCTTTTCTGACACTCTTGAGCATTTAATGGCAAAAATTTTATGTTGCCGCCGAGAATTTTCAAAATTTTATGAATGAATCAGATTGCGAAAACCCTAAAGAAGATTTTGAATAGCTTTCATTTTTCAATGCGACGCGTTTTAAGTGAGATAGTTGAAGTTGAAGTTGCCAAAGTCAGCGCTTTGACCATTAACCCTTGTGAGCCTAAGGTATTTCGGTAACACTAAGGACTAAGGGGGGTGTGTTTGCACCCCAAGGATATTTTCATGCAGCACAGTCAACATCAATATTTTTGAAACTTTAATGGATGGATAATGTACTTAGTACCCTTAGAGAGTAATTTATGTGAAAGTTGAGTAAAGAGCATAGCAGGATAAGCATATGATTTTGGGCCCGGGCGCCTTTTTTAACGAAACTTTGGGGACTTGTTAAGGACCATGAGAAACTAATTTCTGCAAATTTTCAGCCCTTAATTCTGATTGGTTCTCGCGCTAGACGGTTTTTTCGAAATTTCGAAAAAAAAATAATTTCTCGAGAACGGCTGCACCGATTGAGTTCAAATTTTAGGACGTTATGAAAGTAACCAAAATGCATCCAAAAACATTTGTTTGATTTTTTTTAGACCGATTTTAGGGGTCCAAATGTCCGATTTTCGGTGTTTTTATTTTTTTAACCAAGTTGCGCTTCTGATACAACAACCAAAATTGGACTGTAGACGCCTCTAATATGCATCTATAACATATATTTTTCCCAAAAATGTACGCCACTTACGCCATAGTGAAATCAACGAAAAACTGGTTCAAGGGTCAAAAATCGCATGATTCCGAAAAGGAACTTTAATGATATATTCACATCAGTCGAAAGTGTGAAAAAAAATGCATCTCTTAGCGCAAACGGCGTGTTTATATCTCAATTTACCGAAAAGTGAGAGAATTTAACTCAACCCTAAGTCAAAAAACACACGTTCAGAGCTTGACCCTATGTACCTTCTATTTCGGCTCCGCTTGCTATGCATCGTGTCCCTGTGGCCGAGTAGAGAAAAGCGCCCACCCGCCGCGCCGTGCGCGCGGTTATAGGTTTGATCCTTGGTCCCGCCACTACTTTTTTGCGCTCTCTCTCTCACTTGCCGTTTCGCACTCTTTCAAAGATCTACTCTCAAATCTCCGTATTCAAAGACATGTTTCTTAGTGGATTTTCTTTTTTCTTCTTCTTCCTTCCTTTTCTCTTTTTTACATTCTCCTCTCTCCCTAGAACGCATTTCTGCCGTTCGTGTATATTTTATGGCATTTATCTATTCACCGATGATTTATCAGTTGAAAAAACGATTACACATTTCAGTTCAGCTCACATTCTAATGCTCGCGTCTGTGATATTTTCTAAGTCGCACCAATCGCCGTTAAATTGTCAAAATATCCGCCTTTTTTTTTTTTTTTTTTTTTTTTGGTCAATGACAATGCCATTTAAGTATACACGAAAAGACAGCTCTGCTTTAACGCGCATACTTCTACGTATTAGCTCCCTCACAAGCCGCCCTTTGGAATTCATACCACGTTTATTTGACTACAAATGCATTCGTCTAGTTTAATGACAGCAGTTCGTTATAAACGAATCTTGTACATACCCCTTTCACCGCTGACTTAGAGCCGCCAGCCCCCCTTTCCAGCCCGATTTCGGCCAGATTCGGCCAATTTTGGTCAGTCATCATTGACCCAAAAAAAAAAAAAAAAAAAAAAAAAAAAAAAAAAAAAAAAAAAATCAGTGGACCTCCAATACATTGTATGTATTGGTAAAGCGTGACGTGGAATAGTTGGAATTTTCACCAAATACGATACAAAAATGTCTTCCATCGCTTAGAATGGTAACACTAAAAACATAAGACCTTTTCGAACGAAGCACCACAAGATTGAGTCTAACGTTTGACGCCTTCGAGATAGCCCCCCTGGGGTGTCCCAGGGCGGTGGTAAGGGGGTTTTGACCTCCGGAAAAATAAAGATTGAGAATAGCCAAAAACCGCAACTCTTTTACTTCAATGAGCCAAATAAAAAAGGACGTAAAAAATTGGAGGGGAGGGGGGATTTAAAAGAAAAACGTCTAGTGACCAAGAAACTTCCAAACAATGTTTTTCCAACAGCGTTTAGTTATTATTAAACAAACCTTTTTTCCACGGCCACCAACTATCCTGACTATTGGTATAAAATTGCGGACGCCATCCCAAAAGAACCGCCAATTTGTTAAAGCTTCATGGGAACTTCGGCGCAAAGAAGGGGGAAAGAGGCATTTTTGAACACTCAATCTTAAACAACAAAAAACTTACTTCGGCGCTCAAATATGTTTTGATACACCCAGTATACGCAAGACACATGAGTTTTCTAACACCCTATGCATATTCAAAGAACTTATAAAATAAATTTCTTTCAATTAACCCCCAAAAAAAAGTAAAAATAAAAAAATGCCAATGGAAATAATCGCCGAATCAGCTGATGAAACGAGGACAAAGAGAAAAGTAGACTGTGGCAGTGCTCACAGCTGCCAACATTGCAGACATATACGACACTCATCACAAACAAATAAATTAAAAAAGACGCAGCACTACTATCAATAATCGCGACTTCAACAGATCATAAAATGAATAAAAACAATGTACAAAGAATACATCTAAGAATTCCATGGAAAATATATAAATATACCCAGAATATAAACATCTACAAGAAACGCAGCAGCGTGTCCGCCATTGAAATAAAATGACAGTTGGTATCAATAAAAGCGCACACCACACCGAACGATACGAACCGTTACACCTCTCAAGCTGATAGTACTTATGGAACAAAATAAAAACAATGAAGAAACGGAATGCCATAAAATTACATACGTAAATAAACCAAAATCGGGGAATTCTGCTATAAAAATAATAACCCTAAATTTACAACAGGAGACGAATAAAAGACTCTGCCGCAAATCTAAGATGCCCACCTCGATCCGCCGCCATTTGATCTGTATTAAACAGCTGTATCATTATATACATGATTTCAATGAAAGCAGCAAAACGAAAGGAAGAAGCGTGCTTACACGGCACGCTTAAAAGAAGGCGGATATTTTGACAATTTAACGGCGATTGGTGCGACTTAGAAAATATCACAGACGCGAGCATTAGAATGTGAGCTGAACTGAAATGTGTAATCGTTTTTTCAACTGATAAATCATCGGTGAATAGGTAAATGCCATAAAATATACACGAACGGCAGAAATGCGTTCTAGGGAGAGAGGAGAATGTAAAAAAGAGAAAAGGAAGGAAGAAGAAGAAAAAAGAAAATCCACTAAGAAACATGTCTTTGAATACGGAGATTTGAGAGTAGATCTTTGAAAGAGTGCGAAACGGCAAGTGAGAGAGAGAGCGCAAAAAAGTAGTGGCGGGACCAAGGATCAAACCTATAACCGCGCGCACGGCGCGGCGGGTGGGCGCTTTTCTCTACTCGGCCACAGGGACACGATGCATAGCAAGCGGAGCCGAAATAGAAGGTACATAGGGTCAAGCTCTGAACGTGTGTTTTTTGACTTAGGGTTGAGTTAAATTCTCTCACTTTTCGGTAAATTGAGATATAAACACGCCGTTTGCGCTAAGAGATGCATTTTTTTTCACACTTTCGACTGATGTGAATATATCATTAAAGTTCCTTTTCGGAATCATGCGATTTTTGACCCTTGAACCAGTTTTTCGTTGATTTCACTATGGCGTAAGTGGCGTACATTTTTGGGAAAAATATATGTTATAGATGCATATTAGAGGCGTCTACAGTCCAATTTTGGTTGTTGTATCAGAAGCGCAACTTGGTTAAAAAAAATAAAAACACCGAAAATCGGACATTTGGACCCCTAAAATCGGTCTAAAAAAAATCAAACAAATGTTTTTGGATGCATTTTGGTTACTTTCATAACGTCCTAAAATTTGAACTCAATCGGTGCAGCCGTTCTCGAGAAATTATTTTTTTTTCGAAATTTCGAAAAAACCGTCTAGCGCGAGAACCAATCAGAATTAAGGGCTGAAAATTTGCAGAAATTAGTTTCTCATGGTCCTTAACAAGTCCCCAAAGTTTCGTTAAAAAAGGCGCCCGGGCCCAAAATCATATGCTTATCCTGCTATGCTCTTTACTCAACTTTCACATAAATTACTCTCTAAGGGTACTAAGTACATTATCCATCCATTAAAGTTTCAAAAATATTGATGTTGACTGTGCTGCATGAAAATATCCTTGGGGTGCAAACACACCCCCCTTAGTCCTTAGTGTTACCGAAATACCTTAGGCTCACAAGGGTTAATGGTCAAAGCGCTGACTTTGGCAACTTCAACTTCAACTATCTCACTTAAAACGCGTCGCATTGAAAAATGAAAGCTATTCAAAATCTTCTTTAGGGTTTTCGCAATCTGATTCATTCATAAAATTTTGAAAATTCTCGGCGGCAACATAAAATTTTTGCCATTAAATGCTCAAGAGTGTCAGAAAAGCAGACTTCGACTTATTTAAGAATTATTTCATGAATGTCAATGAATTTTACACCTAAAAATACGCCCACTATCAAATTTTAGCGACATTTCATGGATAAACTTAGCCAGAATTTCAAAAAAACCAATTTTTTCTCCCCCAAACTTTGCAAAATCGTAGTTTCGAAGGTTCGTAGCTCCGAAACAATAGAGTTTGTTTACTTTTTGAAAATTCAGTTCGCATGGGTTCAACGTCACTGTTCTTCCTTTCTTTTTCTTGATGAAATAAAATTTTATTCTTTTTGAACCTACCCCACCCTCACCACAATTTTTTTTTTTTTTTTTTTTTTTTTTTTTTTTGAAATACACTTTGAGTCAATATTTAAAGAGACAGTTAATGCGTCAAAAATCGCAGAAGCAAAGAAGAATAATTGTTACACGTAAGCTCTTTCGTGCACGTGTCGTTCCAAGGACTAATTGAATATTTGTATCGCAAATAAGCTTGCACAAGTGAGCGTGCTTCTGCTTGTCCTATAGTTCTTTTTAGTTCTATACTCGGCATTGATCAGAGTGATTTAAACCTCTACACTAAATTTTAACAACTCAAGCACCAATTCAAGACGGACCAGTCAAAATCACCATTATAAACATTTCAGAGTGTTATAAGTCTGTCATAAGACACTGCTTGGAATGAATGATAGGTAGGGTACATTTAGTCGGAAACCCCCTCTTCTCTGGCCTCCCTTGCCCCACCCCACAAGCATTGGTACGCTAAAAGTTGACCCAGAATGAGTTTTCAACGGCGCGATCGAGAAAACGTATCATTTGCCGTCCATTTCTGGGAAAACGGAAGGTGGACACAGTAATAAAAAACCTCACTTTTCCTGGAAAAGCCAACCTTCAAGTATCTCGAAAACTTGAATAGAAATCTTTCGTGCCCGTGAGAACTTTTTCTCAAGAGGCTGAATATTAAAATATATCAAAATTTCAGCCAATTCTAACGGGAGCCCATTATCATAAGGTGTGTGCGTCGTCCTTGGTGAGGAAATCCTTCCTGATTTTTGACCACTTTTTGACTACTTTTTGACGATCTCGAATCATAGTGTGGCGCAGAGAAAATGCAGTGGCGTAGTAAAGAACATAACATGGTCATTAAAAACGATAAATTTGTCATCAGAGCAGATTGACAGATCGCATCACTGATCGTGAACACCAAAGAACTAAAGTAACAAGTCAAGATCCGCCTTCATTCTGAGATGATACTACACCAAATCGGTAGTGCACGAACAGTTGCGCGAGGTTTGTAGCACTGAAGCGCCTTAGGGTCCCTTAATGGAAATTTTGTCAGTGAGTACTGGTACTAACACGAGCTCAACGAGTTCTGATTGGTCGTTAGTTTTAGGCTTTCAAGGAGGCAAGCAAGAGTCGAAGACATAGAAGGCTCCACACAAAAGAGCCGAAAATAATATTTGACTTTTGAAAATTAACGTAGAATACACTGAATTTGGAGTTTAAAAACATGTCCTTTTCTCGAGTACACAATGTGCTCGGAAAGTCCGATCGAATATTTAAAGTACTCGCGGCAATTTATCCTCTCGGAACTCGAGTCCTATATTTGTCCAACTCTGCTGAAAGGAGAGACAATACAAACTGGAGTACGCTTTTCTAGAGAATTACATAAAACGAAAATGCGTACATTCCTTGGAAAGAGCATACCGTATATTTTACTGGCCCTACATTCATCGATATTTTTAATCGTAAAAATTAGGACATACGTGTTTCAAATACACTGCACATATGAACATACAAACAATAAAGAAAAAAAAAAAAAAAAAAAAAAAAAAAAAAAAAAAAGTGGACGCGTGGAGACTCAGTTGTGCAAACTTATATTTGATTACATCGCAGAGCCCCACAGTTCATAAGGCCACGCAACAACCCTTCCAAAAAATGTCGCACTCCCCCACAGTTCGCGGGGCCACGCGACACCTGCATTTGGTATTAAGAAAAGTACCTTAAAAGTGTTGCAGAGCTCCAAAGATTTTTGAAGATTTTTGTAGGGCTGTGCGTCGTGCGACATATAAGACACGACTTTTTTCCATCATCTGACCAACCTTTATTAAGGAGAATGGAGGTGAGTTTATAATTTTTAGAGAAAATTACGCGAAGGATTCGCACCTATGTACATATATAATGTTTCCATTATACACGGCTCAGAATATTTTGTTTACGTTTGGAATTTCAGTTCCATAAATCGACAGTGTTGGTTTGGATAGTTTTAAATTTTCTGTATACATAATTTTTACTATCTCCCTTCCCCCCCCCCCCCAAAAAAAAACAAAAACAAAAAAAAAAAAAACAAAAACAAAAACAAAAAAAACAAATAAAACAAAATGCCCCACCTGCTGAGTCAATATTTTGAGAGGCAATTTGTCAAAAATTGTGTTTCTTTCTCTCCTCCCATTTAAAAACGTGCGTTAGAAAAGGACAGAAGAGGGGGCCAAAGTCACGTGATGGCCCCATCTGCTATCTTTTTCTAACACATAAGTTCAAATGGAAGGAGAGAGAGAAAGAAGACAATTTCCTGTATATCCGCATTCCGCCCATATATTATCTGCGTCTCATTTAGTTAGCACCACTGAGCTTGTGTATATTTGTATTTTAAGAGTCCTGTTCTCCTTCTGGGACTGCAAGCAGGGATCCGAGCAATAATGAATTTGCAGCAATTCGACGGAAATTTATATCGAAGTGCAATACAGGCTACTGATGCATTATTTCACTCTGTAGATGGAGTTTCATAGGTCGATGCAGAAATTTGTCTTTCTCTCTCTCTTTCTGTCCGGCCGTTTGAATACATGCGTTCGAAAAGGATTGCAGATGAGGCCATCGCGTAACTCCAAACCCCTACATCCATCCTTTTCTAACGTATGTATTCAGATGAGAGGAGACCCTCCACCCTCTTCTCATCACTCATCTCCATCACTTTTCACCGACTCTGCCCCCCCCCTCCTAAGCCAACGCTGAATTGGCGCCACTGGAAGAGAGTGGTGAGGACAAAAAATCAAAGTCCTGTATCCTCCCATGTGCGTGGTCCACCTATCCCTTGCCCTGCAAACATTTTTTTTTTCAGGATGGCCAAACACCGAAACTTTTGAATGTTTGTCTAACAAATGAAATAAACTTTCCAGTCAGATTTTCTGCACTTACATCCTAGATTTATTTGCTCTTGAATTATCAGCACAAGCATTTTAAATTAAATATAATCCAGTAGAAGTTTGTCAAATCAATTACTTTGCAATGCAATTATCAGAATTGTTGGTGAGCTGTGCGCAAGAAGATTGTTACACGAAACTATTCATGAATAAACTTTATTATATTTCATCATTTGTCAACGGATGTGGAACCGAAAAGAAAAACCTTCCTGTTGTTTCGGGTTCCGTATGTTGCTTCTTTTTACTTCTTGCTCCAATTCTGGTTCCACATTATGCCAGACTTTCGGTTTCGATTCCGGTTCCAGTTCCATAGTCAAAGATAACGGTTATCCCAGTCCCAGTTCCGGTCAGAGGCGTGCAACCCGGCAGTGGCTTCAAAAGTGGGGGGGGGGGGGTTGGCTTGAAAAATTGTGATGACCTACTTTCTTATTTTGCTTCTCGCTTTTTTGAGCCCTTCTTCACTTAAAATTTGGGGGCTTCAGGTGTTATGACCTTTGGTTTCCCTTCTTATGAGCCCTTCTCCAAAAAATTAGGGGGGGCTTGAGCCCCTAAAGCCCCCCCCTTCAAAGACTGCCACTGGTTCCGGTTCGCAGCCCATTATATTCTTATTCAAGTGCGAGTAAAATTAGGAGTTCTTCGGTAAAAGGGCGGATAAAACACTGAGTGTGCTCGTGCTCAAAAAACCTGATTTCAGAAGGTCACTGTGAGTAATATGTGTTGAATTGGGTTTTCTTAATCATTTCACGATTCGACTACACGCTCTGATTGCTAGACAATGGGGGTGTTGCATGGGTCGCAATTTGTATGTTTTGTTGATGTGCTTCTCATGTCCTAAAAGAGCTAAGAACGATGGTGTTATCAGTTTTTTCCTACGGCAAGTGGTTGCCGAGAAAAATTGATGTGAAATTTGGCCTTCTCAAAAACTACAGTGACTGGATAAACCACAGTGCGGCCATTTGCCCTCCACCCCTCAATAGTGCACCCACTTTAGCATGGGCAGCATGGGGAGTAGGATTGTTCCTGGGTTTCGGAATGAAATTTTCTCTACCCCCCGTCTGAAAATAGTCATTAATGCTATGTATAAACCATTTTTAGGGCGGGGGGTTGCGATATTTTTTACTAGTGACTCAGGAAAGCACTTCTTCCCTATGGCGCCCGTGTTAAGTTGGGTGCGCATCCGCGGGGGGTCAGTTACGGGGAATCGTTGATTTCTCTTGATTTTGCGAACCAATATGTTTCAAATTTGACAGAAGAACTTCTGTCGTGTCTAACTTGCCTACGAGAACCCTATAAAACTGTTAAAATACTTCTAAATGCTCAAATTCGCGATGTAAGGAATCCGACCAATCAGAAAGACGACCAAAATGACCGCACTGTGGTTTATCCAGTCACTGTATCAAAAACGACCTACCAGAGCCACCTGGTGGTGAGCCAGAGTAAGCAGTGCTTAGTGACGTCGGAACCTTGATCGGAAGAGATCGCCCGTGTGCCGAAGCGAAGCCAGCACGGTCGCGCTGAGTATTCTTACGGGAATCAGGGGCACCTTGCGCGGCCGCCAAACCCGATACACTTTTCATGAATTTTACCTAGGAACCGTTGATCACACGTAAAAACAAAGTACACAGATCGAAAGAACGTAAAATTCCCTATCAGCCTGTTAACTTTTTAGACTCTCTATGACATACCAACATAGCAAAAATTTCGAAAATTCGGAGAAAAACCCACCTTTTCTTGATGACATACGCGATATCCGTTTTTACAAAAGCTTTATTTAACCGACCCTGAACATTGAAAGAGAATTGCAAATGCATCAATTAGATAGGAAATTTGGTGTTCTTTAAATTTAATGGTGTGCATTTTCTTCATAAGACCAATAGTTATTGAGAAAAATGGACATATTTGAAAAATATCTCACGTTAACGGTGGAATTTCCAAATTCCCGATTTTTGGAATTAGCCAGTTATCTGAGAGTTGAGGCTACCCATAGGCCTAATAAGGGAAGCATCTCAATGTAAATTTTGTGCTCTTTAAGTTTGGTAAGAGAAGCTTTCGTCGTAGGATGCACCATTCAGAAGATAGCTTGAGCTTTCAACGAGAAAAACCTCCGTTCTAAGCGTGAATCCTTCACTACAACTCGAGACTCGAATCAGTAATTTCAATTTATTTCGAGAATGGTGCATCTAACGACAAAAACTCTTCACACAATAATTAAAGAGCACAAAATTTCCTTCAAGATACTTTCCTTATTGGGCCTGTGGGTAGCCTAATCTCTCAAATAACTGGCTAGTTCCAAAAATCGGGAATTAGAAAATTTCACCGAAAACTTTGAGATATTTTTCAAATATATCCATTTTTCTCAATAACTATTGATCTAATGAAGAAAATGCACACCATTAAATTTAAAGAACACCAAATTTCCTATCTAATTGATACATTTTCAATTCTCTTTCAATGTTCAGGGTCGGTTAAATAAAGCTTTTGTAAAAAAGGATATCGCGTTTGTCATCAAGAAAAGGTGGGTTTTTCTCCGAATTTTCGAAATTTTTGCTATGTTGGTATGTCATAGAGAGACTAAAAAGTTAACAGGCTGATAGGAAATTTCACGTTCTTTCGATCTGTGTACTTTGTTTTTACGTGTGATCAACGGTTCCTAGGTAAAATTCATGAAAAGTGTATCGGGTTTGGCAGCCGCGCGAGATGCCCCTGATTCCCGTAAGAATACTCAGCGCGACCGTGCTGGCTTCGCCGCGGCACACGGGCGATCTCTTCCGATCAAGGTTCCGACGTCATCGGGCGGTTTTCGCTGGTTTCCCGCCAATTGGACCGTTTCAAAAAGTTTCAAAATTTCCCAACTTCACACTCAATTTTCTCAGCTTTCCCGCGACCAAATCCAAAAAAGAAAAAAAATGGGGTCCTTAATTTTTTCTCTAGTTTCCGAAAGTGAATTAAAAAAAAAGTGTGCAACACCCCCATTAAGAAAGCCCAGTTTTCCTCTTCGCAATAACAATTTGAAATCTGGGCTTTTGAGCTCGAGCCATGTGGCGTCGCGTGCCATCTGGCAACAATGCAACGGCTCCATTTAAACTCATTAAATATATCGAATTTTCCTTGTGCACTGTGCACCCCCTGAATTCGATATTTTACATGAGTTTAAATGGATAGAATACATTGTTGTCAAACTGCACGTGACGCCACTGACTCGAGCGCACCCTCTGTTTTATCCGCCATCTTACCAAAACAATTCGACCTCAATTGCATGCTACGCCAAGCACATTAACGTTCAAACAATCTGACTTAATTGTTTCCGGCATTGACATACAGACGATGCTTGAGCCCATACTGCCCCGCCTTTGAAAAAAAAAAAAAAAAAAAAATCCACTATTCTTCGCGGATAAACTATTCATGACGAGAGAGTGGATTTGGGAGCCCTTTAATCATGGTTGCCAATTGAATCCTGCGTGGAAAAATGTTGACATTTTGCATTGCAGAAAACGGGAAGAGGGAATTATTTTTTCTCCACAATCTATCAACACTGCCTCCAAATCCTTCATCCCGCGAGAAGTAATTTCCAAAATCTGTATCGATTGTTCCCGCAGGGGATGCTCTGCGGATGCTCTTATTTTGTATACGTATCGAAGGGTTAAATGAGATGAGAAAGTTACCCTTTGACATTGATCAAAAAGATCGTCGTTTAAATCCTGATGCACTCCTCTATCTGCAAGTCGGAACTTCATACATGTTGAGTGTTGAGCCATCAATATCGGGATACAAGAGATTGACAATGGGAAGGATTACGGCTGTGCGGACAATGGAAGGATTTGTCAATACACGGCGGGTATATTGTACATTAAGTATTTATCTGGAGAGCACTCGTGCAGAAATCAATATTCCGACCTCTTCAACTGCATAAAGTGCATAATAGGGTTGCAGTTTACGTATTTACTTTCAACAGTGTGTGTACACGAGTTGGAATTGAGAGGTCATATCAACGCGTCGATTATATATACAATAGGTCTTTTTTGAACTTTCGCTGCATAAAGAAATGTGGCGCATGAATTCCCATGAATGGATCTATTACGTACTTTTGCTCCAGCAAACTGACACATTTGGTTCTAATGTAAAATTCGGCGAAAAGAACGATGCGAACATTACGCATTTTTAAAATCTACACGGAAAAAAAAGATTAGTGAAAATAACCATACGGATATCTGATTTTGGCACCTTCCTAGATGTTATGGTAAACTTGACCAGGAGTATGGTACATTTACCGATACTTCGAGTAAATTCGACATGCAATCAGGTAACATCACCTAGTACTTACCTAGTCAAAACATAGTCTACTTCTGGTTAACATTACCATAACATCTAGCAGGTGCCAAAATCAGGTATCCGTATGGTTATTTTCACCGTAGTTTTTTTTTTTTTTCCGTATACTCATTGAGTTAAGGAACTTTCATTTCAAGCAACCCGCGCTACAATATACATTATTATCACCAACATGACACTACACAGACGAAACCATCGTATTTATGTAAACATAGAACTTTCAAACATTCGTAAGTTCCGTTTAGATACATACAATTCTTGCAGTATTTTTTAATCTTTGATTTGGCAGAAAAGATCAAACAGTAAATGCAGTCAATATTTCATGTGAACACTTTGTGGTTACGATGATGTTTTTTTGTCATCCTTTTTTAAAATAATAATGCGTTCAAATGGGGGCGGAGGGAGAGGAAAGAAGGCCAGAATTCACCAGAGCTGTATATTCCTAAAGGGTCTGTTGCAAACTGTTGCTGAAAGAGAATCAATTTTGAAGTAACATGACTTAAAAATAATGCTGGGGCCCTGGAAAAAGAGACAGAAAGTGAAATTGCATTTCCATGGATATTATTAGTTTTCCTCAACATTTTATGGGATTTCGTGGGCAGCTCATTAGATATATAAGATTTTCCGTGTAGTTTCATGGAATTCTATGAAAAGTCCACGAAATTTTGGTCTTCGAACTTTATGAAACACTATTAATAGGGCGATCATTGGAGAGTTCCAAAATTGATTCACAAACTCGATAAATGCGTCTCATTGTTAGCAGAATTCCAAGATGTTGGAACCGATAAAACAAAACTATTCATTTAGACTCTTGTAAATTGCATAAGAAATCGAATTGTCGACACCGACCCTTCAGAAGTGTGTACTACTGCCAATGGGTCTATTGCAAAGTTCTATGCAGGGGGAAAAAAAAATTATGAAAAATTGCGGGAAAGTCACAAGTCCCAAAATCCACACATCCGCACGAAATGCGTTTCAGGAGAAATTCACCATGACGTTGAATACAGTGGGTCGAAATGAGAGAGTCCGATGCGATGTTATTTGTTGATGCTTTCTCTATAGGATGAATCACCAATCACTTTTCTCTGCGTATGAAGTTACAATGGACTTTACACGGAGAAAAATTTCTGATTGAAATTACGGAACGTAGGAAGAAATTGGGGTAAAAAGAAATTCCCTTTAAAATAATAAGACTTCTTATTGATTCAACTAGAATTATCATTGGTCCAATTGAATATTCTGATGATTCAGAAGAATCGCAAGAAAGAATCGTTGGATCAATAGTAATTCTGGTTGAATCAATAAGAATTGTTATTCTTTTAAAGAGAATTTCTGTTTACCCCCAATTTCTTCCTACGTTCCGTAATTTCAATCAGAAATTTTTCTCCGTGTACTCATCTCCCGTTGTGACCCCCTCATTTGATCCGCGCTATCTCAAAATTTCTTTAAACGTATCAATCGCAAGTTTTCAGGTGTCAATGGGTCTGTTGCATACTTTTGAGACAACAATATGGAACCTTGATTCTTATGTAAAATTTGGCGAAAATAACGATGCGCTCATCAAAAACGTCCAAAACCCACTCATTAACTCAGGAAACCACTTCAATTTCAAACAGCCCGCGCTACACTAGACACTATTTGCACCGGTATACTACAACATAGACGGAACCAGCGTGCATAAGTAAACAACATCGTAACTACAAAATGATGGAATTCCCTTCTAAATACATGATCTATTGGCTGCATTTTCTGTCTGGTCTTTTTGGTTTATCAAAGATTACAAAATAATATAAGGAATGTATGCATCTAAACGAAACATTCCAATGTTTGTAAGTTCTGCTCATGTTTACATAAACGAGATGGTTCCATCTATGTAGTTATAAGTCGGTGTTATAGTGTCTACTGTAGCGCGGGTTGTTTGAAATGGAAGGTATTTTCTGAGTTAATGAGTGGATTTTGAAAGTTTTTATTGTGCGCATCGTTATTTTCGCCGAATTTTAGGTTAGAAACAATGTGTCATACACGGATAAAAAAGATTTGTGAAAATAACCATACGGATACCTGATTTTGGCACCTGCTAGATGTTATGGTAAACTTGGCCAGAAGTATGGTACATTTACCGATACTGTGAGTAAAGTCGACATGCAATCAGGTAACATCACCTAGTACCAAGTCAAATCATAGTATACTTCTGTTTAACATTACCATAACACCTAGCAGGTGCCAAAATCAGGTATCCGTATGGTTATTTTCACCGTAGTTTTTTTCCGTGTATTGATGTAGCAAAAGTACGCAACAGACCCATTATGGAACTTCCTGTTACTCCCAACAGAAGAGTTATTTTATAGTAATTTTTCTTCAGCATTGGCCCTCTCTAATCTCTATAGCTACTGCAATAGTTTGCAACAAACCAATAATAATCGATGCAGATTATACAGATTTAAAGCAAAGAAGGTGGCAGCCCTGACTGACGCGGAATGGGGAGCGCGTGCGAGGCGCAGAAAGCGTTGAGCAACATCAACGAGAATATTTCGTGGCCCCTTTTAGCCTGAGCTTGTGCGATGACATAAATCGCCCTTTTTGCTTCAGGGTAGTTCATGTGTTTCATCACAGATCGCGCTAGTTCTATGTTTTTAATCACGAGCGGTTGTTCGGAAAGAGGGGTGACGTTTGGCGTGCTCTGCCTCCACTACTGCCTCTGATGATGTCGTCAGCGGCCGAACTAACAATCTTTACTCACTGTTACATTACGTTTTTAGACAAAAGATAAATAACTGTATGACTCAAGTTCGAGTCAACTCAAGGAGATCTCACGTAAAGAATTGAATTATTGTACCCTAAATCTCCTACTCATCGTTTCCACATCTGATCGGTCAATTCAAACATCCCGCTCATCACATATCAGCAACTGATTGATTCAGTTGTAATTCATCTCTTCACCAAAACACCACTGGAAGCTGGTTAAGTACAGTTTAGCCAACCATATTTATAATAGACTGCGGGCCGATCCTTGAAATTCACGACTTTTGGGTGGACTGGATAAGAATGGAAAACGGTGATTGGTGGAGACGAGTCACGTGGTTGCCCAGTCTAATCAAAATACGGAATGGATTAGATTGGTTATCGGGTACTCAAGACTGCCCGATAACCAATCTAATCCATTCCGTATTTTGATTAGACTGGGCAACCACGTGACTCGTCTCCACCAATCACCGTTTTCCATTCTTATCCAGTCCACCCAAAAGTCGTGAATTTCAAGGATCGGCCCGCTGTTTAATAGAGCGATGTATAGTATCGATTGCCGTCCGAGAAACTCTGGTTCCAAACAATAAACTCTGATTCAATGTATTTTCCCCAAAAACGCATTGTCGAACAGAAATTTAGGCTGTAAAATCAAACAATGAACGCAACTTTTTTGAGATTATGAATTCTACCTCCTTAAACATGCTTAACCCTTCACTGCATGATTTTTTTTTTTTTTTTTTTCAAGCAAATGTGGATTTTTCAATGGATTAGGTGGTCAATACATGGGAAAATAGTGAAAAAAAATAATTTGACGGTTTTTTCGGTCAAAATTCTCTTTTTTCTATTTTTACTCGTTTTTTACAAGTGATATAACACCATAAGAAATGGCGGGAATTTTTTTTATTTATTTTTTTTTAAAATTTTAATTTTTTTTTTTACTTTAATTGGATTTTTCAAAAAGCCAATGCCGGAAACTTTATAAAAATAATCAAAATGTGGCCAGTTTGGATACGGGGGCAAATTTCCCCCCTGACATGATTTCGATCACGAACCCTTCACTGCATGATGTTTTCTTTCAGCCAATTTTTTTTTTTTTTTTTTTTTTTGAGCTCAAAACATACCTTCTCCCGCGTTGACCCACCATGCGCCAAAGGCATATCTCAAAACCTGTATTGTATATGAGCGTTTGAAGAATTTGTTCCACCGGTGGAACTTCATGCAGTGAAGGGTTAAATATGCCTGGTTCCACGAGATATACTGATCAACAATATATAACAGATTAAATTATGCATTTGGAGGTTTGAATCACCCAAATGTGTGTTGTTGTTGTTGCGGGTTGGATGGGAACCCGGAGAGAATCTAGGTGATTTCATCCTCCAAATGCATCTTTAATCTGTAGTATCTTGTTGATTTCGGTAGTTTTAGTCATGGGACCATACGCGTAAATAACCATTTTCGAGGCCGCAGAATTGATGATCGAGAAAGGTCGCATTAATGATTTGGTTAATAGACGTTTTGTCCCGTTTTTTTCGTCCGCTCGATTTTTTGTCCTTTTTTTTTCGTCCGATGAAGATTGGTCCTTGATAATTCGTCCAATCAAATTTCGTCCTGTAGAACAATTAGTCCTTTTATTATTTTCGTCCTCAACTGCAACGTCCATGAGTTTTTAGTCCAATTATTTTTATGTCCAAAGTATGTCTTTGTCCTGTTATTTGAGTCCAATTTTTTTGTCCTTAAAAAAAAGTTGGTTTCGTCCAATGCTCCTTTTCGTTAATATTCAAGTGAAATAAAATGAAGAAATAGAATTTCACCAAAAACAAATTATATTGTATTATACTACTAGGTGTTTTATTAATTAATCTTTTGAGAAAATGCAATTCCCAGAAAAAAATATGAAAAGAAACGTTTTTATAACGAGAGACCTAGTGAAATTGTACGGAGAGAGGTGGCAGAGGCGGGAGATGAAGGTAAACCCACGCGGTTACCTTGATTTGTATTCTTTCGTGGCGGTGCGTGCCATCTGGCAAAGGTTGCATCTAATCCATTTAAACTCATGTGAAATATCGATTCCAAGGAATGCACCGTGCATATTATCTAAGTTTCGATTTAATTTCAATGAGTTTCAATATGGACTTTAATACAACGTTTCCACATTGCACGTGCTGCACTATACTTGCTTTCAATCTACAGACTCATGATGTAATTATTATCATTATCTATTCGTTCGATTTTTCTAAATTAGAGCTAGCATGAACGCATTTTGAAGCAAAAAGTCAACAAATTTTACCTGTAAACCAATGAAAATGAACATAAATGTGTACTGGACGAACCAAACTTTTTTTTGAGGACAAAAAACATAGGACTAAAATTACAGGACAAAAGACATACTCTGGACCTAAAAATAATTGGACTAAAAACTCATGGACGTTACAGTAGAGGACGAAAATGATGAGTGGACCAATAGTTCTACAGGACTAAAATTGATAGGACGAATTATCAAGGACTAAATGTCGTGGACGAAAAAAAAAGTGGACGAAAGAAACAGGACGAAAGTCTTGTAACCAATGATTTGAATAATTGATAGCCTAAACTTCCTTTCAAAAATACATCTAGGGGGGAAATACATTGAATCAGAGGTCCTCAGATGGCAAGCGATACGATATACATTGCTCAACTAAAACAGTCCATAGTGCCAATGGCGTTGTGTGCAATTTATTAATATTGTACTTACTTTCCGTTTAAACGCATGGAGAAGATCGAGTTTTAATCAGTGGCGTAGCGTGCAATTTGGCAACGTTGCAGTTCGTCCATTTAAAGGCATGCTAAAAATCGGACAGTATAGGGTGTTTGGTGAACACCTTCGCATTCGACCTTTTTCATGGCTTTAAATGGACGAACTGCAACGTTGCCAAACTGCACGCTACGCCACTGATTTCAATGGGTGCTTGGCGAACATATTGGCAATAAAATGGGTTTAGATTGTAAAAAAATCAACTGATGAGCAGTGCAATGCCAACAGATTACTCTCTATATTTAAACCAAAGAAAAATATCAAACTCTCTTTCGGATGTTCGGTGAACTTCTTCGCAAATGCGACCGTTTTCGGTGCATGAGTTAGCAAAAGGAAAATATAGAACGTCACCAGCGGGCCGATCATTTACTTTCAAAAGTCATCGTTATAGCCCTTTTTATCGAGCGAATTGCATTATAACGATATCGATTGATCATTTACTTTGCAATCCCATCGCTATACCGTTTTAAACGATTCGATCGTTAACTTCTTATCGACTGATCATTTACCTACTCGAGCATCGTTATACCGCCTCAAATCGATCGTTCTTTAAAGGTAGCTTTTGAGCTACCTTTATAAGTTATCGATCGAAAAAACTGACAGGAAGCAAGCGGCAAAACATCACGAAATCCACTCATGAACTCGCGCAATGCACCAAAAGAATAAGAAGTCAGTTTCTGATGGCACTAAATACATTTGAGTTTTTTTAATTTTCCCCGCTTTTCCACTGCACAATTAATTACGTTGTTTATTCAGAGATGGCGCTGGGATCAACTAATCCAGTCGCATCGGCGAGTAGGGGGGGGCCGGCAGATTTCTCAGCTGACCGCGTAAACAGAAAAACTGATTGTGAGTAAACAACCGGACTTCAAGTGAAAAATAATTATTTTCTTTCTGCGTTTGTCAGAGAAGTAATTCATTTCAAATCATAATATGTGTGGAATAACACCCGGGTTTTTTTATTTCAGTCCCTCCGCTATTAGTTTATCCCCGGGCCACCAACTTCTGTGTTGATTTCAATACTTAATATGTGCGAATTTGCCCAAGTACCTCGGCGTGTTCGTTACCCTAAATACTTTTTCTCATGCCGCACTCACAAAATTCGACGGAAATTGAACTTTTTTGGAAGCTCACATCAGCATTCCTGCGGTTAGAAAAAGTGTCCGAAATTTTAAAATGGTTTCAGACGGATTCTGTGCTAGTTGTGTCAGTGCTCACATCATGTAATATTTTAAAGTCTCCGCTTTTCAGTGATTTTCGTGCAATCTGTGGCTCTTCTTACAAGTATTTTTCACACCCCTACAGTGTGTAGTTGGGTCTTAAAGTATACTCTAGTCCATTCTCGTTGCATCCTTAACATGTTTACCTTTGATTTAATTGTTCTGAGACAAAGTTTGTGTAGGTAGTGTTGTCTGCAGTAATGCCAGTGAAACCTAAAATGACAGAAACATTTTCAGTTCCCATTTCAATCTGTGGCTGGTTGTGAGTCTTTTCTTACTTCTCGTGTGTTGTCCTAATTTTTATTAGTCGCTGGAGTCTAAGAAAAGTTTTTCAGCAGTCGCAGCATCCATCGGTAACACTTCTATCTGAATTATCAGAGCGTTTGTAAGGATTGTGAAGGTAAGTGAGAGGTAAGTACCTTTCTTTGGTGTCCTCATTAGATTATAACTGTGTACTTTACCTGCAAATCATCTCTCAAACCTTTTTTAAACAAGCAGACCATTTTCAAAGCATAAAGCTGGGAGTTTATCGGACCTAAATTAAATCGGTTAGGCAGGTACATTTAACGCGATGCCAGACCAAAGCAATTTTGGTTTCCAAATACTGATAATTTTTTTGATTAATCTGTAATCTCTTCACATTCCACTCAACCTACTCTCATTTACTTGAGTGCTGACCTGCCTCCTTGAGAAAGCTGTGTAACTATGATTTTTTGGCGGTAGGTACTTACCTACCTTTAAATTTTTAATAACTTAAGCTCAAATTACATTTAAAGACATGATGAAATGTTTCATCGGCAGGGGTTTTTTCCCTTCACCCACTTGCAAGTATTTTTTACTGTTTTCTTTGCTGAATAAATTACATTTTATAGCTTTCAAGTAGATGTTCTTGAAAATTTACAAATATAGCTAAGGCTGTGGTAAACTGTATTTTTTTTTCATTGATGTTTTGAGTTTTTACAATTTTAATTTTGAAGGAATAAGCCAAGAGCAATAGTTTTTCATTAATACTAAGGAAAAGAAAGCAAGAATTCAGTAACGCCTTGGATAAGTGGAGAATGACATGTCATCAACCTACTTTTCTGTCACAGTAGTTTAAACAAACGTCCTATTGCCTGTTTTTTTAGTATAGTGTTAGGCTCCTGAAAGGATAGCTCCAAACTGGCTCCTCTGTGCAGTCAAATAAAATACTTAAATCTCATTGTCAGTTGAAGTCTCAGGGAGGCTTCTAAATCTTGTTTATCTTTAAAAAATACTGATACTGCTCACATCTAAACTCTACAATCTCAATTTTACTCTAAGTGACTCAATTTGTCTCCTGCCTTCCTATAAAAGTTGGATCTGTGATTCGTTCGGTGCCTGTGCATCACTTATCATGAAGGTATCTTTATGGCTCTCAGAGAATGTTCTGAAAGAAGCAATATTTTTGGGGCTTCCTTCTTTTTTCCCTCTCAATCCTTTTCTCTTTCAGAAAATGGTGTAAAATTAAGCTTTTTTTATTTCATTTTTTTGTGATCTCTTGAAATGACAAAATTTTTTTTTCGGTTGGTTTTTATTATCTAACAGACTGACCGGCTATCTTGACTGGGTTTTTTGGTTGTAAGTGAAAGCCTCATAGCATTTTTTTATGAATCCCTTAAAATTTTCAGAAGGTAAGAAGTCTCCTAGGGGCCATTCTTGTTTTTCAAACTTATAATTTCTAAGGAAGTCTAGAGCGAAAAAGAGTCTTCTGCAAAATCTACTTACTTGCTAGAGACAAAATGGTACCTGCAGATTGAGAAAAAAATTTAAATCTGCAAAAAGGAAATCAATCATTGCAGAAACAAGAAAATTTAAAACGAAGCTCTATTTTTGCAGTTACTCCATTTCACCTCATTCATTGCAGGTACAGGGGGGGGGGGGGGGGGGGGGGGGGGGGAAAGGGGGGGTTTCCCCCCTTTTGGCCAAAAATTTGGGAAAAAAAGGGGAGAGGAAGGGGAAAAGCAAGAGCGAAAGCAATAGGAGGGGGTCCTATACGGGCGAAATCCCATAATCGCCCCCCCCCGTTCGCAAGGGCTGGATCCGCCACTGTCACTTATAATATGTCAGAATATTTTTGGGCCCTTTCATTTGTCGCGACACCTTTTACAGTCTGTCTACTTTTTCCTTACAATTATTATGACAATTCTTTCAGTCATTCTCCACTTTTCCAAGGCGTTACTGAATTCTTGCTTTCTTCCCCCAGTATTAATGAAAAACTATTGCTCTTGGCTTATTTTCAAAATTAAAATTTAAACAATCAAAAAAATCAATGAAAAATAAATACAGTTTACCCCAGCCTTAGCTATATTTGTAAATTTTCAAGGAACATCTACTTGAAAGCTATAAAGTGTAATTTATTCAGCAAAGAACACAGTAAAAAATATTGCAAGTGGGTGAAGGAAAAAAACCCCTGCGATGAAACATTTTATCATGTCTTTTAAAAGTAATTTGAGCTTAAGTTATTAAAATTCAAAGGTAGGTAAGTACCTACCGCCTAAAAAATCATAGTTACACAGCTTTTCCCAAAGGGGGCAGGTCAGCACTCAAGTAAATGAGAGTAGGTTGAGTGGAATGTGAAGAGATTACAGATTAATCAAAGAAATTATCAGTATTAGGAAACCAAAATTGCTTTGAGTCTGGCATCGCGTTAAATGTACCTGCCTAAAAAAATTTAATTTAGGTCCGATAAACTCCCCCCGCTGATGCTTTGAAAAAAGGTCTGCTTGTAAAAGAGGTTTGAGAGATGATTTGCAGGTAAAGTACACAGTTATAATTAATGAGGACACCAAAGAAAGGTACTTACCTCTCACTTACCTTCACAATCCTTACAAACGCTCTGATAATTCAGATAGAAGTGTTACCGATGGATGCTGCGACTGCTGAAAAACTTTTCTTAGACTCGAGCGACTAATAAACATTAGGACAACACCTTGAGAAGTAAGAAAAGACTCACAACCAGCCACAGATTGAAAAGGGAACTGAAAATGGTTTTTGTCATTTTAGGTTTCACTGGCATTACTGCAGACAACACTACCTACACAAACTTTGTCTCAGAACAATTAAATCAAAGGTGAACATGTTTAAAGGGGGCAACGAGAATGAGACTAAATATACTTTAAGACTCAACTATACACTGTAGGGGTGTGAAAAAATACTTGTAAGAAGAGCCACAGATTGCACGAAAATCACTGAAAAGCGGAGACTTTAAAATATTACATGATGTGAGCACTGACCAAATAGCACAGAATCCGTCTGAAACCATCTAAATTACGGACACTTTTTTAACCGCAGGAATGCTGATGTGAGCTTCCTAAATAGTTCAATTTCCGTCGAATGTTGGGAGAAGCATGCATGATTATCAGTAATTGAGCTGGAAAAAGATTTAAATGAAACGAACACACAAGAGTCATATAGTATCTACGCATTTTCGCACGAAAAGTAGAAATCAACACAGAAGTTGCAGGGGGCCGGTGGAAAACTAATTACTGACGGAAAAGTATAAACACGGACACTATTTCTTTCATATCATAGAATAAAGCTAATTCGACGCTCGAAGAACAAATGCAGATAGTAACACACAAAATCTCCATCCCCCACAAACAATAACAAAAAAATAATAAACAGCTGTGTCTGTGGGTGAGATTAGCACTTGCTCTTTATTCTGCCGCGTGAAATTCAAAAAAAAACGAACTGCGCTGTGATTGGTCACTTTTGTAAGCGAGCAGGGAAACTGCATCGATTGCATCGTTATACCTCTCGATCGAATCGATAGAGAGCCCCGTTTAGAGCTATCGAGCGATGGTGGCCATAGCAAGATATGATCACCGTTAACAATCGATGAGCAGTGCATCGCTCGATATGAAGGTATCGATTGCTATAACGATGAAAGTAAATGATCGGCCCACAGGTTGCCCACTCATTGAGACGCAGTGGCGTAGCCAGGAATTTTTCTGGGGGGGGGGGGGGGGGGCGGAGATCCGAAAATTGTCAAGGGGGGGTCCAAAGATACTAATTTGGTCAACTTTGTCTGAAAACGCAAAAAATAACCTTTTTTTAGGACAAATTTTGGTGTCAAGGGGGGGGGGGGGCCAAAAAACCCCTGGACCCCCCCCCCCCCCTGGCTACGCTACTGCTGAGACACCAGAAAAGAAAGTTTCCCAGGGACTTTCAAAATTTCGAAAAAAGGTTTCAATCCTTTATGTCTCAATTATATTTAAATGAAGTTTTTGGTTTATTCATATTTTAACCTCTCTGAAAAATTAATACGTATGATTTAATTAAACAACGAGAATTACTCCCCCGAGAAGTTCCGGCTCATGTACTTCGATCAAAATATTGAAAATCGTCCGTGTATATAGTGTTCAAGTTAAAAACTGGATTAAAATTAAAATAGATTGATCCCTGGTGCATGAAATTTTAAAAAAATTATTGGAAACTTAAAACGTTTAACCGCGTTTTCATTCATAACTTTTTTCGTCTCCCGCTGACTCTCCACGAGTCAGTTTTCCCCACTTGACACACGTGTGTCACGTGGCACTCCGTGGGTTCGAAACATAGTTGCCAGATTGAACATTTGAATAATGATAAAACCCTGGCAAAACTGATCTCCGCGAAGATCGCCTGAACTGTTCCAAAAGTTATAAAAATTAGGTAACACCACCAAGAATTTTGGTGCGAATTCATTCATGATACTGAGATGCATAGGCGGATCCAGCAATTGGCAACTGCGCATTATTCCCATTTGAATGTATGATAAACAATCGATTCTGAAGGGGCCAGGGCCCCCGTGACCAATCGATTATTTGCCATGCAATCAAAGGGACGAATTCACTGTTGCCAGATTGCTAGATCCGCCTATGCGAGATGACTTTTGGAACAAAGTTATAGTTGATTGTTCACGCCCAGTTTTAAATCAGGGGCCCTTTCTCATTATATTTGACAACCATGAGGTCCCTGACCCTGAGCCCAAATAAAACAAGTTCGACAATCGTTTGTTACGACTTCAAATAATCATGTTACGAGATGGGATGGGAGGAGGGGAGAGCGCCGGGAGGGTTGCGGACGCATGAACTCACAGACCTGAGGGATTTTATTGGACAACGTTCGAAAGCTGTCCAATCTTCACTCTCTCTCTCAAACTCAAACCAGCATGAGGTTACTTCCACTCAAGAATCGGGATCCTGCGCGCGCGACCTACTCAGGGCGCAGCGGTAGCAATGAGCAAAAGCGACGCACAGTGGCTCAAATGGAAATTGAATTTCCAGGGCATAAATTTTAAGAATAAAAATCAAGATTGTGAAGAATAAAAGGCAAGATAGCTTACAAAGGAGTGTATTCATTCAATTTAGAGCTTCAAATGTGTGATTTACATGCCTTTTGCAGGAAAGTATCAACGCAAACGTGCTTTTCAAAGCAAAACAAAAACCAAAAACAACTTTTCATGTCCAAAACAATTCATGTTTTGATCCAGTGCGCGGTCGGGTCGTAACGGATGAATTTGAACACAGAGCCATCTGCTGAGACTCTGAGAGCACAGAATACGAATCACATTCGATACATATTTAGAATCTGAGTGCGGCGGGAGGGGGGGGGGGGTTGTGTAAAAGCTTGTTGACACAAGAGGTCATAAAGAGCGTTTTTTTGATGCGATGAATTTTTCCGGTACCATGTATTTGGTATATCTCTCAGTGGTTTCAGGTCAGTAGGTCTACAGTAATATGGACTACGGACAAAATGTCTACTCTTTTGGTCTACTGACAAAAAGTCTACGGAAGTATGTCTACAAAAATAATGTCTACTTTAAAAAATTTATTAAAATTACCATATTCTAAAACGTCTACATATTTGATGTCCACAAAATAAATGCCCCTATAGTATATAAATGCCTCTTTTTAAAAATGTCCACCTTTTTTTACAAATTGTCCACTAGACAAGAAGTCTACAATTTTGTAACAGAATTAGAAAATATAATATAAATTAGTTTACTCCCGTTCATAGATCTTTGTAATGTTAAATTATAAATTTTGAAGACAATTTTGGGCGTCAAAGAAATCTAATTAATTTAATGTTAATGTAGATTTCGCAAAATTAACAACATTTAATTCACTTAGTATTTAAATTGAAAAGAGACTATTTCATCACAAGGAAGAAAGCTGAATCAAAAAATAAATAATTCGATGAGAAATGTTACCAAAGTGTAGCAAAAAGTTTGCACAAGTGATTATATTGTCTGGCAACTTCGTCGCACGCCTAAAAACTGATAAGAAACATTAAACTAATCATCATTCAAACCAGTGGCGTCGCGTGGATTTTTAATAGGTAGTGCACATTTCCGGGGGGTTGGGGGGTATGAAATACCCCCCAGGACAAAAAGGGGGGTCCGGGGGTCCTCCCCCGAAATTTTTTTGGAACTGGAGGTTGACCTATGGGCAATTTTGAGTAGTTTCAGACAATATTTTGACCTGCAATAAACCCTATATTTTCTTAGAAAAATAAAAAAAATACCTCCTTGTCTTTGCAGGGTTGAGACTGCCTACATAAATCAATGATTTCTGCTGCCCACATTTCTTTTTTTTTTTAGCTACACGTATATCAATACATATAATTTTAAAGACAAGCCAAGAAGCCGAGCGCAGTGTGCTCACTTGCTGCAACGAGAATATGAGTGAGAAATGAAGAAATGGCAGAAATGGGAGACTCGCACAATACGCAGCGCAGACGCAGAGTCGTGGACTGAGAGAGTGAGCTGAGCAGTGAGCGAGCAGTGGAAGGGGAACCGGTTTTCTGGTGGTGGGAGTAGCTCGCTGGACACTTCTCTCGGCTTCGTGCACAATCTGAGTGCACGAGGACGAGGTTTCTCAGCGAATGTTTAGATCGGAAAATATGCCCACGGGTCAGACTGCCACTACACACAGCGTGTATCGCCGAGTTCGTGCTGTGTACGGAACTCTCTCGGCTAGCTAAACGCTTCGTATACGTGGCAGTGGAGGCGGCCGCGGCCAACGGTGGATCGAGTCAATGCTGAGCACCGGACATTTGGGCAAAAAGGAGGTTTAAAAAGTCAACTTCTGACAAAAGAATCTTATTCTAGGGCCTTTGGGGGTCCCCAAAACGTGTGCATAATTTAATTTAAAGCACTTTTTTTGGCAGTGATGGTACTTCAAAGTTTGTTTTTGAGGAAGATTCAATTTACGAAAATCTGACCTCTACTTCCGCGACTTCAAATGCAAAATACTATAGATAATCGATTCGTTTTAGCATTATCGTACTTGGAGTGATTAAGGGTCACTTTAGCTTCAAGAAAAGCTTATTATGATTTTTTTAACTGCAATTTCGACTCAGTAGAGAGCAATAATGGAGGACCTTGAAAAAAGCCCTTTTTTCAGGAATAAACTGAGGTTTTAGTATAAAACTCGCGCGAACTTGCAATGAAGCGACACATCTCCTGACTCCTAACACCCCCTGGAACTCATATCTGTCAAACATCTTGCGGAAGTTTGCGGATCCGGAAGTTAGAGGGCTAAAAATGGAAATTTTTGAATGGCCTTTTTCGTGAAAATACTAATAACACCCTAGACTGGTGGTATGGTTTGATGACAGATGCGTTTTGGTGATCAATTATCTTCTAGAGGTGATGGTGGTTGAAAAGCTTTTCTTTAAAGTAAATAAAGGGGGTTGTAACCATAATAATGAGTGGTCGGGTGGGGGGGGGGGGCGGTGTTCAAGTCTTATAGCCCTCTTAAATTCATTTACCCGCATGGAAAATGGAAAATTACTCTTTTGGCAAAAATTTGATTGAAGTCGCTATTTTTCTCTGTATACGACAGTACGACAATTTGTAGCTCACTACTGCGGTTTGTTGCCATATTGACTAATCTAAATGCGTTATAAGTAAATGTTATTGATGTAAAAAAAAAAAAAAATCACAAGAATGAATGGAAAATCTTAATGATTGTTACTACTTTAGTTGGTTGGAAAATTATTGCAATTTAAATTCGTATGGAAAGTTAAGAGGCAGATGATGCACCTTAACACCCGACTGCCATGCGACAGGTATTGAAAAGTTCACGAATGTCACCAAACACTTTCGTGAACACACTCGCAGCAAATAGAGACATCTTAAATTCTATGATTATCATCAGACCCCCTTATTTCTAACATGAGACAACTTTAGTCGCCACAAAGAAAAGGCTCGCTTGAACCAGAGCCCTGTCTCTCCTCGTATAGATGTTCAATTCATTCCATGCAATTGAAAATTTGATTTTATTTGATTATTGTTCCAAACTTCTGCAAATATGAAGTTATAGGATGAAAAGTTAGTAGAAGTTAAACATTTTTTCTTTTTGTGTGTGTGTCTTGAAACGCCTTTAAATGAAAACCAGAAATTGGATAAGCTGATAGCTAATCTTCTTTGTCTTTTTAGCTCGACCAGATGGCATTTTTTTTAGAGTTGGTAATTGATAATTTGTTATCTATTCCATCTTTCAGAATCTTTTTTCACTTCTGAATGATTCGCCTTTCAAACATCCTTTAAAATAAGGAACACTAATTTTTTTTCGTTTTTTTCATTTTTTGTTGTTGTTTTTGTTGTTGTTATTGATGCTGTTTTTTATTTTCGTACGTGTTCTGAAGATTATAATCAGTCACAATCTATCACTTAAAGCCCGCATGAATATTGCTAATTTTGGATTATTTTTTTTTTATTTTTTTTTTTTTAGGTCAGGTAAGGTGAGGTTAGGTTGTAAGTAGTATGTAAGTAGTGTAAAAGTTGAGTATATACTTAGGAAATTCTTACCTAAAAAAGTCAGTGATAATATAGGAAGAAACTTGTATTACTTGCATATTTGTCTTCACTTGCATTTATCTTAAAATTGTCCCCCCCGCCCCCCCCATAATTATTTGAAACCATGTAATCAGAAAGTGTCTATAAACTAGCATTAACTTAGGCAACAACAGTTGCTCAAACTACAACGTATCTAATCTTTTGTTCAACGTAAAAAATTCGCAGAAAATAGTAGTTTTTATTAACCTCTTCTTAGATTGAAAATGAGACATTTATAGGCACGGTAAAAATTTACGCCCATAAAAGTAAAAAAAACGAAATCCTCGTGAAAAATTGAGTAGCTTTCATGTGTCTTCACTGGTTATCGCGATATTTAAGAGTCACACAACCAAATGTCCGATGCTCCCCTGACTCGATCCACCGTGCGGCCGGGGCGCGGTACTTCTCTCTCGTCGCCTCATACTGAATGCTCGCGGAAGGCTGGCTCCTGATCGGTCTCTTTCCACGCACTGATTGTTCATGTTTGGAATTATTTCTCTTCAATAAGGGTTAATTAAAGTTTTGCCGTTCTCTCGGCTCAGGGGGTGCACGTGCTCATGTGCACTCATGGACGCGACGCCACTGATTCAAACTATCGATAATCAAATATTTATTTCTTTCTTATAACCAGTCCGCTGATTTCTTGTCCGCGTGTCTATTTATACTACAAACTTGTAGACATTGTTTGTCTTGTAGACAATTTTGTAAAAAAAAGTGGACATTTTCAAAAGAGGAAATAATATACTGGGGACATTTACTTTGTGGACATTAAATATGTAGACGTTTTTAGAATGTGGTCGTTTTTCAAAGTAGACATTTTCTTCTTAGACACATTTTCGTAGACATTTCGTCAGTAGACCAAAAAAAGTAGACATTTTTTCCGTAGTCCATATTACCGTAGACCTACAGACTGGAAACCCTCTCAGTACATTCACTCGCGTCGTACGCAGTACACATAAAGGGTGTCCAATAATTAAAAAAGGAGCCAGGCTGAATATGTCGAGAATGGCTCCGAATTTGAAAAACGCTGAAACATGTGTTCAACCAAATCGAGGGGACATCTTATAAGGAGTCACCGTTTTAATTGCCCCAAAAGGGGGTTCTCAGGTGGGAGGCGTAGAACTCCCCAGGGGGATCCCTAAAATCGGCGACCCCTTAAAAATGTACCCTTCGACATAATTGAACACGTGTTTCAGAGTGAGAACTAACGTGGTGTCATCTCTCCTCCATTCGCACTCTCTGGATCAGGGCTGCCGTTTTGCGTATAATCAATGCTATTTTTCAATTTACCGATGATTTCACCGGTTGAGAAAAGATTACACAGTTCAGTTCAGAGCATGACTGTAATCAACTAAAATACTCGCATCTATAATCTTTTCAACCGGTGGAGTCGTCGATGACTTAAAAAACTTGCGGATATTTTAATAATCAACGGAGTTTCCACCGATTAAGGAAAGATTACAGATCAGAGTATTTTCGTGTATTACAGTCATTCACTGAACTGACCTGTGTAATCTTTTCTCCACGGTGGCATCATCGGTGAATAGAAAAATAGCATTGATTATACGCAAAACGGCAGCCCTGCTCTGGATTCACCGGGCCAATGAGCTATAACTATAGAGTGGCAGCGGGCTGGTCCACCTAGTGCCACACAGGGTAGAAGGAATCCCGGGAAAAAGCGGAATTTAGACGGCAGATTCCAAGGTTTGAGGTTAAATTTCGTATAGGTCGTTCGGAATTTGGCGGGAAATTGGACGCAGATTCCAAGGTTTGAGGTTAATTTTGCAGGTCGTTTCTGGCAATGTCCGAGTTTGTTTACGAAACGACCGGAAAACGACCTACAAAATTTAACCTCAAAATCGATTTTTACGGCAAGATGGCGGCGCCCTAGGTGACAACAATGAACCAGCGGAACGTTCCTTGATGTGCCACTCTAAATTTATAGCTCATTGGTCCGGGCCACATTTCCCCTTCGGCCGAGTGCACCCTGGAGTACACCGGCAAATTTGAGGGGCGGCAATCTGGCAAAGGAGGTTTTTTTGTTTTGTTTTTTGGTTTTTTGTTTTTTTTTTTATGTTCACCACCACTTATGGACCTTATTACTTACTACAATAAGACCATTAAGTAAATCGTCAGATAATCCTTTTTATGTCAATTTTTGTTTAGTTCAAATAATTGAGGACAGATCGTTCTTAAAATCTGTGCTTCATCTTAAACCTGAGACGCATGGTTAGCAAAAAAAAAAAATTAAAAAAACAAACGTTTCAAGCTAAATTTTTTCAAAATTTCCCGGGAACCGCCCACACCTGAAGGCAGCTCCGCACCCACCCCCCCCCCTTGCCTTGGGGTTGACACATTTTGTTCTGCTATACCTGCGGCAAAAAGGTTAATGCAGGCTGGGTTCAGGGGCACTCCTCTGGTGGATTACAGTGGCGAAGCGTGCAATCTGGCAACGTTGCAGTTCGTCCATTTAAACCCATTAAAAAGATCGAACTACTGAGTGTTCAAAAAACACCTTCATATTCGACCTTTTACATTGGTTTGAATAGGCACAATGCAACGTTGTCAAATTGCAAGCTACGCCACTGGTGGTTCACCCATTTCTTTCTCATTATTTCCATATACTATTAATGCATAAGCCGGCTGGGGGAGGGGGGGGGGGGGTTATAGAAGCACGTGCAGCCAATTTCTGCGATTGATCTGGTGATTATTCTACGCACTATGCATGGTGCTAACCTTCACACCTTTTTTCACTGTTGGTTTGGGGCATTCTTAGCATGAAATACATCGAACTCATCCGAGCAGAAAAGAGGAACTCAGATGAATCCGATGTATGTGATGCCTCTTGTTTGGTCTGAAAACATCAACATTAAATATAGGTTAAAATTTGAAGGTTATGAGAGCCTACGCAGGATGATCGCTAAATCATTTCCAAAAAAACTCTTAATTATCAACGAGGCAGGTATGTTTTATCATTGATAACCAAACAAGGAAAACTTACTTAGCTGATTGTAACACGCTCGATATCTACTCAGGTGAAGGAAATGGTTCTATCAACAAAAGTAACCAGAAAAATTTAAAAATTGTGAGAGTTCAAACTCACGGTATAACAGTCCCTCTCAATATAGTGGTATATCTAGATAAAACAAAATCTAGTTGCGAGGAAAGGGGGGGAGGGAGGCAAAAACCAACCGGGGGGCAACATTTAAATTTTTACCCTATCTTATATTTTCAGTCAGTCTCAACCGGTTGTACCTTTCTTTTTTTTTGTGTTCTTCAGAGCAGCGGCGGCTCGTGCAATGTGGCAACAATGGATTTCCTCCATTTAAAACTGTGTAAAATAATCGATTACTTGGTGAGGCGCAGCGCCTCACCTAGTATCGATCTTTTTGCATACGTTTAAATGGCAAAAGTGCACGGTTGCCAGATTGCACGAGCCGCCACTGCTTCAGGGAATCAGGGACTGGGATTTCAACTTCTTGTGGAACGTAGTCATGACTTTGTTCCAAAAAAAAGTTGAAACCCCCGGTGCATAAACATCCAAACATTAGGATGCGATGAAAAAAAAAGCCTTTAAACATTCATTAAGATGTATACACCCAATTGCTTGAAACACTTTTAAGTTAAATGATAAAACGAAACAAAAACAAAAAACCAAAAAGCAAAAAAAAAAACAAATTTCTATACGGTGATATTACCATATTACCCTTTCAATGCCACGTCCGAGTATACTCAGCGTCTTCAATAAATGTGTATGCAAAATCAGCACCGTTGTGTAGGAATATTTAAATACTCACTTAATTTGACCACGGGCGAAATTGGTTTGTCTTCGTAAATAGAGTCCCTTCCTGGAAATTTTCAAGGTATATGGAGAACAGGTATGGACAACACGCGGAGCTTGGCTCTGATTGGTTGTGAAAAAAGCGACTCCGCCGCCATTTTTCTGACCTCGCGATTCAAATTTAGATTTCACATCTGTGAAAAAGAAAATGAACAACGTAATTGATGATGTTAATCCATTCTATAGTCACAAAATTAACATTTAAAGATAAAATTACATTTCATTGTTCAAATAAATAAAGTATTGCTTCAGATAAACTTCCCCTTCAAACCTAACCTCAAACAACAATGCAAGATATACACGGTGTAAATAGGAGACAAGATGGCGGCGAAATCGCTTTTTCCCAAGTGGCCACGCCCCCTGAGTCGAGTGTTGTCCATACCTGTTCTCCATATACCTTGGGAAATTTTGTTCGAGACTATACCGACACGATCTCAGCGAGTTCTGATTGGTTGTTGATTTGACACGGGCAGCTCCATAAGACGACGTCATCTAGCGGTGACTCCTGGAGACCAAAGGAGTCGATTATTTGCTATCTTGCCACTGTTAATTTTTCTTGAGCTCCATGCAGGGCTGCCTTTTGCGTATAATCAATGCTATTTTTCAATTCACCGATGATTCCACCGGTTGAGAAAAGATTGCACAGTTCAGTTCAGTGCATCACTGTGATGAACTAAAATACTCGCATCTGTAATCTTTTCTTAATCGGTGGAGTCGTCGATGACTTTAAAAAACTTGCGGATATTTTAATTAATCAACGGAGTTTCCACCGGTTAAGGGAAGATTACAGATCAGTGTATTTTCGTGCATTACAGTCATACACTGAACTGAACTGTGTAATCTTTCTCAACCGGTGGAATCATCGGTGAATAGAAAAATAGCATTGATTATACGCAAAACGGCAGCCCTGGCTCCATGAGGCATCGTGTCGGTACTCCCTAACCAAATTTCCATCAAGGAACAATATTCGTAACCTGATCGTAAAAGGGCTCATGACTTTATGAGTCCATTTATAAGTAGGTAGTTTTTAAATCCATTAGTACAATCAATTTGAAGAGAATCAGTTGGTAATTCTATCATTAATTTACGTTGGAAAAACATCCGATAGCTGAGGGGTTAGTGATGACCAGTGAGAACCGTTGCTTCAGTCCAATTTTGATTGTGACGTCACGTTATAACTATAAATGGTCTATTCTCCGGAAAGTTAAGGTCAAAACTTTTAAGAGCTCCTGTGGTGCCTGAATAAATAAAGAGTTTAATTACCAATGCTGTTATAGAAAAGACGATCATGAGAGGCATGCACAATCGTTCTGGTCGTGATACAGCGGTGGCTCGTATAATTTGGCAACAACGTTTTTCCTTCATTTGACTCAAATTAATCGAATTTAGTGAAGTGCTGCTTCACAATCGAATCGATTGTTTTACGTAGAATCAAATGGGAGAAAAGCATTGTCACCAAATTTCACGAGATGCCATTGTCATGATGTCACCGCGAGTCGCATTAACCGATCCTTGATGTCTGACGCTCAATTCAGTTTGGTTTGCGGCAAGAGGAAAAATAATACCCCAGCCCGGTGAAGAAAAAATACGAGCAAAAGACGAGGAAAGAAGAATAAAGAAGATGAGAGGAAGAGAGAGAGAGAGAGAGAGAGAGAGAGAGAGAGAGAGAGAGAGAGAGAGAGAGAGAGAGAGAGAGAGAGAGAGAGAGAGAAGAGAGAGAGAAGAGAGATGAGAGAGAGAGAATGAGAAGGGGAAGGGGGAAAAAATGAAATGACCAGTGGAACAGAAACGAGAACAATATTTTCCGTGCGGGGGGTCTTTTTTTATGGAGGTCACCCGCGAACGGGACAAGGCCGCGAAGAAAAAGCTCGGCCAGATTTGTAGCCCAGAGGGATGGCGGAATTGAAAAACGCGAGGGGGTTGCGTTGCTTGGAGCAAGAGTTGTAGGGATGGCGGACGGAGGAGAGGGGCTGAGTGGTAACTATTAAATATTTCTGCTCGTAAATTCGTCCAAATATCTTTTCGAGTGGTCGCCAAATATAGTTTGTTTTTTCTTCTTTTTTCTTTTCCTGATGCTTCAATGACATTGTCTACGGTCTACGGGACGTCCAAATAAACGACTCCGCTAAAGAGGGGTGCATCGAGTGGAGCAAAGAGAGAGAAGGAGAGAGTATGAGTGAGTGAGAGTGAGAGAGAGAGAGAGAGGGAGAGAGAGATGAGAGTGCAATCGCCACTATGTAAATCAAAATCACAGTCTCGCTGCACCGCGTTATGGTACCGCGAGTTGCTTTGTGTAAATATTGTAAATGCACCGTGTACTTACATGGATGTTGTCTTGCGGCTCCCGGGTCTGTTGCGCGGCCCAAATGCTGAAACCGCACCGTGGGCTAAGGTCATGGGATTTACGAACAAAAATCATTGCTATCAGTGACTGCGCTGTCACTCCAAACTTTGACGCTTTTATGAAGAATATGAGACTCTTGCAAACTTTTGCTATAGGGGATTGAAGAGTTGATTCTTGCATAAAAAAACCCCGAAAAAATGACGATGAGTACACTAAAAAACCACAAAATTCACTCTCAGGATCGGGCTTAATGGTGGAGAGACGCCGGTATCATGGGAGATTCCTATCTAAATCGAGACATATCTCTGTGTTTCCTTGCAGGAGAAAGTGACGTAATAGACTCGGAAAGAGCCTCGCCAAAAAAGGACCAAATTTGGACCCTTTTTTCGCCCCTCGAAATCCTGGACCAAATATGGCTTAAATTACTCCCTAAGGTGACACTCGTGACACTCTCGTGTTAAAATTTCAGCTTGCATGCATTTCAATGCTTTCAATGGGGAACTTTGCCCCCTCCCCCATATCTCGGAAACCGTGCGTATACTCAAGCTGAAATTTTAACACGAGAGTGTCACGAGTGTCACCTTAGGGAGTAATTTAAGCCATATTTGGTCCTGGATTTCGAGGGACGAAAAAAAGGGTCCAAATTTGGCGAGGCTCTTTCGATCCGGTTGAAAAAGGTGTGCATGCAAAGACTTTTTTTACTGATTTAGCACGTCCCATAAGTCCTTACTAAGCCCAGAGATTACTAAGCCTAAGAGATATGGCACTTCCTATCTCCGCCGTGTTAAAAAACCGTTGGCCGGGCTCCGTAAAAAACGCCTGCAGAATGGCTGTGATACAACGTGCAGTACGCTGGTGACCGTAAACATTGTTGTTATTCATGTTGTTGGAAATGAGGTTAGATTCTCTGCAGCATCTAAATGTTTGTCATTTAATGGCCGATGAAATGATTAAAGTGACTTGGATTTTCAAATTCACGTACAAAATAAACTCAGAGCTCATTAAACTTCCCAAACACTTTATTAATCTTATTAATTTAGTTAGTGGCGTTGCTGTCAAATCTCATTCAAACAACAACAGTAGTAACAATGTTTACGGTCACCAGCGTACGCCACATTGCATACTTCGTGGGAGTCGAACAACACTTTTGAATCGTTATGCCATATCTCTTAGGCTTAGTAATCTCCGACTAAACCCAACCCAAAAAATGCTTTATTCCTTCTAGAAAAGAAAAAAAAAACAGTTTGGTTTTAGTTTTTAATTTCTTTTATTTCTCAAATCCTAGGTATGTACGTTGCTTTGAAAGGGGAGGGCATCTCAAAAGCCATGCTTTATAACACATGTAAAAAAATGAGGATTTAGAAGAATAAATTGTTGGCTACGTTGATTCAGGCTTGATTTCTTTCGCTGTTTCAGAAATAAATTGTCCATGTCCGAAATCACGAGGATATTGACCCACTGAGAGTCGAGTCTCGACCCATCATGCGATCTTGATTTTAATTATGCGCGCGGTGAGATCATTTTATTTTACAGAATGATATGCGTGAATCGTTAATCGGTGGTAATAAATTCCTGAATAGGATCGAGTATAGGCTCGCGTGCACGGGTTTTTATTTAAAATGTGTAACAACTGTTTGTTTTTTGTGAATGGCGCTTTTGCGATGATAGTTTAATTTATTGTTTGGGGAGGGGGGGGGGGAAACAAAAACAAATGAAACGCGTTTTACAGACAAAAATTACTTACTCTGTATTTTGTGCATTATTCGAGCTCTGTGAACCAGAAGAGTCTTGAGTCACTGCTATTGTTATCCGCCGTGATCCTGGAAAATTCAGGACTTTTTTAGGGATTCATTCTGTAAAATTAACAGACCGAAGAATGGGATGCAGCAAAAGGGGTAAGGTTTGAATTCAATCAACTGTGAAATTATAGTTTTTATTCTTTTAAAAAAAAGTCAAATTATAAAAATGAAAAAAAAAAAAAAAAAAAAAAACAAAAAAAAAAAACTCTTGCGGTTCATACTCAACTATAATGCGATTTACAGAAAATACTTCAAAGGGTATCGATGATTTTTTTTTTTTTTTTTTTTTTTTTAATTCTGCGTGAACTAACAATATGAGACAGTTTCTGGTGGAGCTCGATGTATTTACGGTTCAAACTTACCTTATTATGATTCGTCTTCATTCTCAGCGTATACTTTCGCGACCACCCAATCTCTGAATGCCCTCTGACTGCTGCCAACCTCTGGAAACAAATGTTTGATACATGTATTTTTTTCCCGGACATTTTGAACCGCTTATCTGGATATAGAAGCGAATTTTCGCGACGAATATATCCAACGAAATTATACAAAATCATTGCCAACCAACGCATGAAAACAGTGCGGATGACACAAAACTGGATCGTGTTTTTCGAACTTTTTCGGTGTTTTTAGGCATCGATGGCATCAATTCGATTTTGAATTCAAGTCCGGAGATGAATTCAAAATCAAATTGACGCCATCGATGCCCCGAAAACACCTAAAAACACATTTGAGTTTTCTCCAAGTTTCCTCGAATATGTTTGTTAGGTTGGTATTGTTAATCATATTCGATCGCGAAAATTCGCTTTAGTACAGATGAGCTTGACTTGTTTGACTATGAATTCTATGAGGTGCCTCAATTTTAAAGCCAAGCCTGTGAGATAAAAGTCTGATTCTATTAAGATGTTATAAAGTTTTAAAATAAAACCCCGAAAGTTGTAAAAATACCTGGTATAGCGCAAAATAAAATAGTTGCATCGATGTCAGTGGTGTGTGGCTGCAAATCTGCCAACGACGACGCGACTCAAATGGGTCTGTTGCAAACGTTTGCTCCAAGATTGCGCTAAAATGAGCTGGTCACAATGGAGTCTCATCTAATCGCATTTTTCTATGCTGAGAAAAGTGATTCATAATAGAGAAAGCTGTAATAGACGATTTTAGTGCGAAGTCAACGGTTAGCCAACAACCACAACAATGCACTCATCGGTCGCAATCGGTTGTGATAAAACTCGCGTAGCGTTCCAAACTATCTCACTCCCTCTCCCGTGACCCCCATGTATATCCATCTCTTTCTAGTATCGAAATTCGTATACAGGGCCTTGTTTTACGACACATTATTATCAAAATTGCATTAAAATGCCTCGAGAAATTCATTCCTGCCATAAAATTTCACAAAATAAGTCTCTATATACGATTTTTGAAATTAGAGTGAGATGGCAGTAGGTACATAGGGGTCACGTGAGAGCGAGAGAGATAAACTGGCTTTGTTTGGAACGCTCATCACCGGCAGTCGCCATTACTAAAACCCTCTATAAGATGGGACTTCCCTAATTGTAACCCGCTTATTTGACGGCCGTCTTAGATTTCTCTTGAAACGCCTGTTGCAGTTTTACGAGTGAATTTTGAGACTTTCTGATGCTTTCAACGTGATTTTAAACAAGGGAATATACCCTCCAAAACGCTGTACATCAAAAGTTTGAAACAAACCCATTCTCCTTTAAAACCCATGATAAATTATCGGATCATTATTTGTGCAGCAAACCACCTTCAATTCGACCCTTTCCACGGACTGAATGAAATGTTGCCTGACTGCAAACTGCGCTATCAAAGTTCCTCTACTTCTCGGTGAGGTATATAAAAACAATAATTTTTTCTAAACAGGAACACACGATCAAAAGCTATTCAAAGATAATCGAAGAAAAAAAGTGTCAACACTTTAAAAAGTAATAAATAAAAAATGAAAAAAAAAAAAAAAAAAAAATGTGAAAGTTACAATCAAAAATAGGCTTCGCGCATAAAGACGGTCTTGTCGAAGCGCGCTGTCTCATCAACATAACATAAATAATCCAATTTAAACTTTTATTACCTATAACTCGCTTCGCATAACCATGGCTTTTGAATACATTATCGTCGAAGGCATGATGCGTTATATTAAAGCTGTTACTTTGTACTATAGGGATAAGGAAAAAAACTCTCTAAAGTTATCTGTTTATGCAACCAACAAGCCTCAAACATACATTTTATCAAGTTTAATCATTTTGAAATTAATTTTCGCGCCGTTTCGAAAAGAGCTGGAAAGAAAGTGATATGCATGCAAAACCCTTCTTGTCACCGATAAAAAGAAAAAGGCAATAGGGATAAAAAGGGGAGGGGTGGGGTTGGGAGAGGGGTTTCGGGGAGGGGAGAGGGATACATTCCCACTTTTATACAAAGTTGATCTATTTCAGAATAAACGAGGTCGATGTTACTTGTCACCAGAGAGCGTATCGAATTTTTATTCAAAACATCTTTGTGAGTGCAAGCCGTAACGTTAATTCTGCCTGCCCACCCCCTCTCCTGCATCGTTTCCTGCAAACCGGAATCTTTTGTGATTCATTACCATTATTATTCCCCCTAACTATCTTGAAAAGTTGTCGGGCGAAAAAGAGAGTCTGAACTCTGAACGATAAACTTATGTATGCAAAGTTTCGCTATCGCCCAGCTGTCAGATATATGGAAAGAATCAAACACTGTTTTGAATTCATAATTTTAAGCAGCTTATTTAAATATAAAATCCCGGAAACAAAATAAAAAATAAAATAAAAAGCAGCAGCATACGGTGTTATCATGGAAGGGTTGGGAATTACCGCAGAAAATATGGAATTTTTCGGTGGAAAAAGCAACTTTTAGTTAGTATCTAACCTAATCTATAACCTTTATTGGAGACTTTTTCGAGAAAACATGAAAACTGTGTTTGAATTCCTCCCCCTTCCCCCAATTTGGGATCAATTCCCTGTATGACTTTCTTGTTTCAAATCACTTGGCTCAGTAGTTTTCGAGAAAAATGCCCTACACGGGTGGTCTGGGACACCCTCATAATTGCACAATGCACTTGAATGAAAACGAATTTGTATTAATTGGCTTTCCATTATACAGGGTGTCAATTAAAAAAGGAGCCAGGCTTAATATCTCAAAAACGGCTCAGAATTTCGAAAAACGCTGAAACACGTGTTCAATTATTTCAAGGGGGACATCTTTTGAGGGGGTCTCCAATTTCGGGGACCCCCTCTGGGGGGCCCCAGGGGAGTCAAGTCCCATATTTCAAATGGGAACCCCCATTTTTTATTTGATAATCGGAAAGAAGGTAAAATTCTAAGACTTTTGGCGCAAACCGAAAGTCAATATCGTTTTTCGAGTTCGATATATCGAAGGCCAAAGTTCGATATAGACCCATCTTCAGAAATTCGTAACTTTCCTTTAAATAGTCCAAATTTCAAAAAATTTGGGTCTAAAATGTTCTATAGAGCGAGCACTTTTCAGAAAAAAATTCAATTTTAACAGAATTTCAGTCAAAATTCGGTTTTAAAGCCCCCAAACATTTTTAACGATTTTGGCCCCCACGGGGGGCTATCAGAAAAATTCCGAGAGACGACCCCTATCGAGTGATACATCAATCAAAAAAGCGTAACAAACTGCGCATTTTGGCGCAAACCGGAGGTCCATATCGTTTTTCATATTCGAGATATCGCATTCTGTAAATCGACATTTGACATTCGATATCTCGATTATGAAAAACGGTATGAACCTCCGGTTTGCGCCAAAATGCTCAATTTGTTACGCCTTTTTGATTGATGTATCACTCGATAGGGCTCGTCTCTCGGAATTTTTCTGATAGCCCCCCGTGGGGGCCGAAAACGTTAAAAATGTTTGGGGGCTTTAAAACCAAATTTTGACTAAATTTCTGTTAAAAATGAATTTTTTTCTGAAAGGTGCTTGCTCTGTAGAGCATTTTAGACCCAAAGTTTTTGAAATTTGGACTATTTAAAGGAAAGTTACGAATTTCTGAAGATGGGTCCATATCGAACTTTGGCCTTCGATATATCGAACTCGAAAAACGATATTGACTTTCGGTTTGCGCCAAAAGTCTTAGAATTTCACCCTCTTTCCGGTTATTAAATAAAAAATGGGGGTCCCCATTTGAAATATTGGACTTGACCCCCCTGGGGCCCCCCAGTGGGGGTCCCCGAAATTGGGGACCCCCTCAAAAGATGTCCCCCTCGAAATAATCGAAGACATGTTTCAGCCCTTTTCGAAATTCTGAGCCGTTTTCGAGATATTTAGCCTGGCTCCTTTTTTAATTGACACCCTGTAGAACCCTTTAAAAGCACAGCGCCAAAGTCCTTATAGGTTTAGTTTTGCTTTGATTTAAAGGAGTGAAAAATTTCCAATTCGCCAAAGATTATTGGTGAGCTGTGCCTTCTCTTCGAAACGAGCTCTGACGGAGACAAAGATACCAAGCCTGCAGAAAATGCAATGCACAGCGTACCAAATACGAGCGTTAAATTGTATAATGTGCGTTGCGCATTGCATACCTTAGTTATAATACGCACATTTGTCCCATGCCAGTAGAACATATAGTATACACGTTATTACCACAATGTAGCGTGATCAGGAACAGTGATGAATTCTTCCCATAAATAATATAGGTCAAAAGGGAAAGAGGTATCATAGAATATTTATTTCATCGCGGTCAGGTGCGCTTTAGGGATGAGCTATATAAGTCATGGTTGAATGATTATTTAATACAAATTTTATTATTGCAGGTGAATGCTGAACCCTTTCGTAACTGGTACGTTGCAGGAATTACCAGACGTGTACCTTAAAGTATCTAACCCTTTTTGCGTGGCTCTATTGTTATGATGAAGAGTGATATAGACACATACACATTATTGTCATTTTTTTTTTTTCCAGAGCCTTTACGGTTGACTCACTTCATACAGTACATAACTCTGCGGTCTTGTACCAGGTTTTTATCTGAACATCGATTGGGTGCTTGAGAATTTAGTAGACAGTTTTAATTTCTGTGATATTGTGGTAATCACTATTGCGTTCTAATGAGTTCTTTGGTTTTTACGACGAAACAGTGAATACCGTGACAACGTATAACAATGGGACCTGACAAGAAGCAGCCCTTTGTCTGATCCAATAGGCAATGACGTCATTTATTTGCCTCTCATCTGGATACAGTTTCGTACGCATGGGGGGGGGGGGGGGGGGCAAGAAATTTCACTTTTTTATCCGTGAAAAACTAGTCTAGGGTGGAAATTTGCCTTGCACATTGCATGAGAGTTAAGAAAACATGAAATATTTTGTAAATAAAACTTGTATTCGTCAAACGCAAAGTGCTGTCTTACAGGCAAATCGTAAACGGCTTGCGTTTTGCCTAGGCAAAGAGCAAGCAGCTTATTTATGACCCTGGTAAATAGAATCAGCTAAATGTCATCATGTCGACAGTTCGCATGAGATTTGAGACCTGACATCATCATGACGTCAACAAAGATTATGCTGATATATTGACATTATGTTGACGTCATGATGATGTCCAGTCTCAAATCTCATGCTAACTGTCAACATCCTGATTATTTTTACCAGGGAGAAAAAATTCAGATTAAACGAAATGGTGACTTACAGAATAAATGTATCAAGATTTACTTCAGCTCATTTGAAAGCTAACAAGCCGACGAAAATGCGATGATTTTATCAGATTAGGTTTATTTTGATTAGTTCCTCTCACCAATGGTATTTTAGATGAGGTATGTTTGAACATCTGTATCTTTCTGTTTTCTGGTCATAAAAATAAACGGCTTTGCGATTTGCCCGTGACATATACAGATATAGTTTAAACTCAAACCACTGTGTTTGATACATTTACCTGCAAAAAGCATCCCATCATCGGATCACGTACACGGAAAAAAAACTACGGTGAAAATAACCATACGGATACCTGATTTTGGCACCTGCTAGATGTTATGGTAATGTTAACCAGAAGTATACTATGTTTTGACTGGGTATTAGGTGATGTTACCTCATTGCATGTCGAATGTATTCAAAAGTATCGGTAAATGTATCATACTTCTGGCCAAGTTTACCATAACATCTAGCAGGTGCCAAAATCAGGTATCCGTATGGTTATTTTTACCAATCTTTTTTTTCCGTGTATGAAACACGCATAAAGTAAACTATCAAGATAGAGATGATTCCTCAAACCCTTTCCCCAAAAATCAAAAACCTCA
>VMOF01000320.1:55362510-55417209 GCA_011764245.1 Trialeurodes vaporariorum | reverse complement strand
TTTAAAAAATCAATTTAGCGCGTTCAGCCAAAAAATGGAATAAAAGTGAGAAATTAATTTTGTAAATCAGTGCCAATTACTAAAAGCTGGATGAATTTTGATGAAACTTTGTATGCACAATGTACTACCACAGTACTAAAATATTTTCTTCTCACTATCATCATAATAAATCCTTTGAAACGTTTCAAGGGACCATAAAGGTGCGACTGAGAAAAAATAAGACCAATTAAGCAAATAAAAACATAATCCTACTTATTGAGATAATTCGGGTTAGGTCCAATTAATTTTAATTAAATCCGGCACAAACAATCTACCTACCTTCATTTACTCTACTTTAGATAGAATTTCTTATCATTACAATATACAGCCCTTAAGACTGTTTAAAAAATCAAAATCGGTGCGCTCGAGCCAAAAAATGGAATTATCCTGAGAAATTAATCTTTAAACTTGGAGTCAATCAATTATGACTCAATGAGTTTTGATAAAAACTTTTGTACACACAATCCACTATCAAAATACTAAGATATTTTCCTTTCTTAGTCACCATACACAACTGATAAAACCTTTTCAAGAGGCAATATAGGTGGGATTGAGAAAAAAATATGGGAATATAAGCAAATAAAAACATAATCCTATTAATTGGGATAATTCAGGTTTGGTCCAATGAATTTTGATAAAAACTGGCAAATACAATCTACAATTAGTCTATGAAAGAAAGTATTCCTTACAGATACAATATACAACACTTAAGATAGTTTAAAAATCAAAATAGGGTGTTTGACCCAAAAACATGAATTAAAGTGGGGAATTAATGTTAAAACTTGGAGTCAATCATTCATGGGATGAATTTTGATGACTCTTTGTGCAAACATATTATGTTACCGACCCACTAAAATATTCCTATCATACAGTCATCATCAAAAACCTTTAAGACCGTTTCAAGGGCCAATATATGTGCGATCGAGCAAAAATCTTTGAAACCAACCAAGCAAATTAAAAAACAATCGTAATACTTGGAATAAGAAATTCGATTAAGACTCAATTATGTTTGATGAAAATTGCAACAAAAAGTTGGCAACCAACCTAGGCAGGATTTCTTTTCAATGTAAAACTATAGTATACAACTCTTAAGTCTGAGACTGTTTAAAGGCAAAATAGCTGTTCCATCAAACCCAAAAAATAGAATATCCAAAGAAAATTAAACTTATAAAGAAAATGGATGGATGAATTTCGTTGACATTTGATGTACACAATCTACAAACAAAAACATTTTTAAAGGGGAGGTTTAATCTACTAAACAAAAAATTCTTTTGAAGATCCACAGTTCAAAACCCATCCTTCAAAGGATGAAGTAGGCAACTATTCGTACAGCTTCTCTGCAAAATCGCAAACACTTCGAATTGAAGGCGGAATTATGTCCAGAGGTGAAAATATTTTAAATTTGATGGGAGTCTAGGAGTCCCTCCCAGAATTCTAAAGGGGGGTCTGGGGGTCTCCCCCAGAATTCTTAAGGGGGTCTGGGGGTCCTTCGCCCCCCCGATAAAAATGGAGGGAGAAAGTGTTCGGAGGGTGTTCCCTACAGTTTATTTTGTATTTATTATTGTTTTGCAGCCGGTGATTATTTGGCTGCATTGGCTGCACTGCGGCTCACCTGTTCACTAATTTGATAATCTTTCTCTGTGAATGTCTAGAGTCAGCTGATATTTTCGAATAGAAGGCGCGAAATAAAACCGATACAGATCATGGTTTTACTTATAGGATACCTTCTCACAAAAGTAAAGCTTCAAGAAGAACCCGCCAGAGAGCGCGCAATGAAGTGGTCACGTTTGTTTGCCTTTGATCAGCTAATAAATGATTTTTTTTTTTTTTTTTTTTTTTTTTTTTTTTTAGCGCAATTTTTAACATTCAATCTTTTATGGGTTGAAAATGGATCTCATTAAAATAAACAAATTAAATCAGTATTCTTTTAATTTTTTAGTTTCGGGAATTGTTACAACATTAACGCCTGTTCGAAAGTCTAAGCGAGGTAATGGTTTTTTTATTATTTTTTTTTTTAGAGGACGAGACAGGCTCAATTAATGGTATTTGTTTTGATGAAAAGGGATCCATCCAGCTACCGTTAGGAGTGCCCCCCCCTCAAAAATGGATGAAATTTTCAGGGATGATAGAGCTAAGCATCATCTTTCAGAATATCTGCAGTTTTTTTAATTTGGTCAACTGGGAGCGGGAGTGCAGGGGGTCAAAGTCAAAACCTCCAATGCTCCATAACTTTTGAACGAAAAGAGATATTGACGTGAACTTTGCACCAAAAGATGCGTATTTTAAAGATCTTTTGATTGATGCGCTACAGTGTTTAGTTCAAAAATATTTGACCCTTTTTTTGCATTTTGTTTTACTTTTGAAGTTTCCAAAAATCCGTTTTTTGAGTTTGAAAAATAGGCGCAATGAAGGAATCTGAACGAAAAACTATGGCGGCCATATATGATTTGAGAATTTTGAAAAACTTATGTCAAAAATAAATTCAGCGACCCAAAAAACCCGCTTCCACCAAGTTTCAATGAATTTCATCGATTATTGGTGGAGCAACAAATTTTTTTGTAGAATCGAAAGTCGGAACTTCATTTTTGGCCTAGATTTGAAACTTCGCGCGGTCATAACTCTTGAACGAAACGTTTTTCGGCATCGCGGTTTTGGCCATCTGAAAGCTTATAAAATCAGCTTTCTTCACGGAAGTTCTTTGTTCAGATTCCTACGTTGCGCCTATTTTTCAAACTTATAAAACGAATTTGTTTCTCTACTTTTAGATTATAAATGAATTTTTACATCTGCATTGAAGGTTTTTTCGAGAAAAGTTGAAAAATGTGTTTGAACCCCCCAGAATACACCCCAAGAGGTTGTCAGGAGCTTATGAAAATATCAGAAATGAAAAATTTGGAGTCAATTTTCTGTCTGATTGTTTTGTTTCAAATCATTTGTTTCAGTAATTTTCGAGAAAAATGCCAGCAACGGATGCTCTGGCTCACTTCGTATATAAAATATAGTAGACTTCTTTTATTATATTCAGGTCCTCTGGTATTTAATCACTGTCTGATGAGTAAAATAATTGAAATCTAATGAGTTGAGTCCTGACTACTTGCTCTCTTTGAGAGGATCCAAAAATTAAATATAATCATCAAAGGTACCACTATACGGCCAATTTTGTAAAATAAGCACATGTATGGAGAGGGGGGAGGGGTGGAAGCTTTTATATGCGTAACTTTTTTTGCTTCTCATTTATAGAATGTCATCGAATGAAAGGCTAGAAACTCTGCAACTCTGGTAAGCAACTCTGTTTGCTTGAAGGGACGCATCGCAATGAAGTAGGGGACTACACTAATTATAGTTGTCAAAGTTGATGCATAAATTATTAATACTTCAATTAGAATGTACGTCTGTAATGTTTTTACTGGATGCTAATCATAGCATTTTTTCAAAGTAGATGATTCAGCCTAATTTTATATTGAGTACTAGCAGGCTGCCCGGCTTCGCTCGGCTCCAACCGCATAGAGGTGGATCTGTCAACCTTATGCCACATCCCTTTATTTTGTTGAAGAAGGTATCATTTTTAACAATGGCAATCAATACAATTTTCAGGGACCAAATAATGTTCGGTCCCGAGCATAACTTACGCACGATCATGTGACCGTGCGTGAGCTCTCTGATCGGTCAAAACCGCACGCAAGATGCACGCAATTCAATGCTCGGGACCGAACATTATGTGGTCCCTGAACGTTAAGAGTCGAATGTTTTTCGCAACTTTAAAGAAGAATCTGTTTAGTGAATCAATACCAACCAAGTTAGCAATCTATGATAACTTCCGAGACATTTAAACGCTTTCTTTTTGTAGGAATCGTAGTATCATCTTAAGGCGTAGGCGTGAATCTTTCATTGTGATTGGTCGTTAGGTTACAGTCTCCATAAGAGCTAATGTTACATTGGTTCATACCCCCGCGCGGGGAAGTCCCATCAACCCATGCTATGACTGGCTCCACTTTTCCCCCGTGCAAAGAGATAGCAGAGGCGTTCGAAACAGAAATTTTAAGTTCTCTGTGGAATCACCGAGTACGGGTCATCCTGTTGAACGATGCGCGCGCGCATTGGAACTCAAAAGCAACACAACTGACTACCACACTCACAATCAGTCGCGCTACAAAAAAAGCTTACTCAGTCACGCTGAACAAAAACTGCATTTATTCTTCTGTGTCCCGCTTAGCGTCTCGCTTTGCAACAGCTAAAATTTTGCTGCATGTGATTTTAGTTGAAGGAGGGGTATGAGCGCACCCAGGATTTCAGTATGGGGGGCATGCTGTCATTTCATATGGAGGGTCTGGGGGCACCCCCGACTGATGGAGGTCCAGGAGTCCTCCTCCAGAAAATTTTGAAAATTTAGACTTCGAGAAAAATGAGATTTTCCGCGACTATGCTGAAAAAAGTAAAGAAATATCTTAATCTCCAATCATGCTGATAGAAAGACGGAGGCTTCAGGAAATCTGGATATCAGAGGAAGATAGAGCGTAATTAACAATTGCGGACATTTCTGTCGGGAAAGATGTGTTCCTCCAAGGAAAACGATATTATGAAAAATCATGACATTGATAAACTTTTTTTAAACTCATTTCCTTTCCTATTTTTTTTCTCTCTTCCTCTCTTCCTCATTTTTTCCTTCCCTTTTTCTCCTTTTGTTCTTGCTATATGGGGAAAGGGGGGCTCCGGCCCCTCTGGGTGTGCCCATGAGGAGGGGGAGGAAAATGAGAGAGAGTGTTCAAGCCGACAGGAGTGAGAGAGAAGATAGAGAAAAAGTGAAAGTGATAGAAAAATAGAAGAAGGTCATGGATTGAGAGTGGTTGAAGAGATATAAAGATGGTAAGAGGGGGGGGGGGGTGCAGAGGAGTTTTGCCAACGCGTGGGCGAAATTTGAAAACCGATGATCACGGAGGGTGGAAGAAGGGTTGAGGGTGGTGGGAGAGTTGAGGGTGGAGGGAGAGTTGAGGGTGGTGGGAGAGTTGAGAGTAGAGGGAGGGTTAAAGAGGAAAAGAGAAGGGCCTATTCCAATTTGTAGTCTCAAATTTTGATTGTACCAATTAAAATTGCACCCAAGTCAAATTTTTGTTTGTGCTAACCACGGACTGTTGGTTTTTTCTGGGCTGAAAGTATCTCTAATGCTCTACTCTAAGCATCTGAATGCATCATGGGGGATTAATCATGAGAACTTTGAAGGAGTCCATTGAGAGGACAACAATGCGATTCAGCATCTCTTTGGAATAGTTAGGTAAACCATATCAGAGAAGCGAATAACGACCCTCACCTCCGAAAAAATGAGCTCCTAAAACACATGAAAGAAGGGAGGGGCGTCAATTAATAGAGCCGCGTATCGAATTGCTTGGACTGAGTTGGACCATATCGGTTGTTAGCGTCAGTTGTATCCAAAGACATTACAGAGGAAACTAACCTCTCTGCTGTCTCATATCATGGGAGAAAAGTGAAGCCGGTCAGCGGTCATGGCACGGGCTGATGGGCAGGACACTTCCCGGTTAGTTGCAAATCACGTATGTTGCACAGTATGGAATATACATTTTAATCGAAAATTGGGACCAATTTAAGGCGCGTCGGTTCTTGAAAAATCGAAGTTAACAATCGGTCGGTTATTGTTTACTTTAGCATCCATAACAGCTCTCTGCCGTTCTTTCTATCGTAATATCTCGCGGATACATTCACCGAAACTTTCGTTTAAGTTCGTCGCAATTTTAACTTTGACATGAACTGAATATCATATCTTAGTACTTTTAAAACTTAAAGTAATTAGCATTCTTTTGAACCAGTTTTACGACTCGGCTCCATCATAGTCCATAAGCCGCAATATTATTTAGGTTCATACCCCCGAGCGGGGAAGCCCAGCCCATGAAAGTAACCGGCTTCAATTCTCGCCGCTAGGGGCCAGTCTTCTTCTACAAGGTGTGTACAAAAAAAGGAGCCAGGCTACGTATGTCAGAAATATCAGGAAAAAATTAGGGGCTAAAACTTGGCAACCGTGTACATTTTAGTTGAATTGTGTAGATAAAAATCTGGAAACTACTTGCTTTGTAGAGTATTTTAAATTCGTAGCTTTTTTTTTTTACTCGGACCTGTTTTGGAGGAGATATGATTTTTTGAAAATGCGCCGTTAGCGTTTTTGAGGTTCGATATTTCGAAGACGAAAATCGATAATGACTTACGGAATTTTGCGCTCTTCCAAAATCTGCAATAAAAAATATATTACAGCCCAATTTATGGGGGTGGCGCCCCCGTTGCCCCCCCGGAAGACGTCGAATATAAAAACCCTCCTCAAAATTTCCCTCTTTAAATAAGCAAACACGTGGTTGAACTTTTTTCAAAAATCGAAGACGTTCGCGAGTTGTTCGACTTTTACGCCTTAACGTCATAGTGTGTACGGCTGTTATGAACGTATAGCCAGGTTTTTTCATCATAAGATACCTCTTTCTCACCCCTCCCGCTTACTCTTCCATGTATTTTGACCCGCTGATTTCAAATTCGGCCTTGGTTTTTACTCAAAACTCTTACTTTTTCCAGAATATCAATTTTTTTGCTAAGAAGGCGTAATTTCAAATTTACGTAAAATATATGCCAGTTTCATGAAAACTGGTAGCATTTTTGAAATCAGCATCTTAAAATACATGAGATAGCGATAGTGAGGTGCAATGGTAGGCGTAGAATTATTCTAAAACACTAAAAATGAGTCAAATTAACACTGATGGATGGTGGATGTCGCGGACACATTATGTCGTTTTAGATGCTTACTTGAGTTATTCAGCCTGGATTCTCTTTTTTTCACCCTGTATAATGTCTTTGGTCGACTTTCGTTTGTGGCCCGTGATACAATATCCAACAACGAAGATTCGGAGCGTAGACAAATAGTGCCGGAAAATCAAATCGTCTCTCACAGTCCACGTAGAAATACCGGAGTATCAGGCAACACGGCGACGGTTGCCATTCTTCTCCGGTAACCTCACCGAACAAACAATATTCATCGACACAGGAGGCAGATCCGACACGACCCGGCAACGCGGTTCCATCCGAGGCGAACTCTCCGTCGCGTTGCCACGGGCGACGATTAACGTAGCCCCGAGACTCGAGCTCTCCGCAGCCATTCCGGGGTCCTCACCGGGACCTTTTCGCGCCCCTCCCGACCGGAGGGTCCATCCTCCAGATAGAGACCCCCATCCCAATCGTGGGCCTACCCGCCACGCGATCACACGCGAAATCCCGGGCCCGCGGGCCCGACCCCGCGGTCAGGAAATCGGTAAAACCGCAAACCGAAAAACGCCCCTCCCGGGTTCCCCAGGGCGATTCCTAAAAAACGAAAAGATGACCCACCCATTTCAGACCCTCGGCGATCATGCGGAAGGGGCGGCGAGGTCCCAGGACGCTAGGGCTCGCCCCTGACCCTGTCCACAAAATTTTCGGTCCGAAGCCACTTTACCCGGGCGCCCCTCCCTCCCCGGGCGCCAGAACGGACCGAGAGACCACTCAGAAAACGCGGGACGACGCGGCGGATCGAAGGGACCGAGTGCGGAACCGACAGGCCGAACGGGGCTGCGACCAGCGCGGAAAAACGGTTTTCGGAAAACCCCCCCTCCCGAGAACGGGGGGGCCGCAAGAGGGTCGGTCGGGGGCAGAGGGAGCGCGACAGAGCGGCGGACACGTGGGTCGGGGCGGGGGACCGCGGGACCCAACGGATAGCGGGAACGGGGCCGAAGAACGGGAGCGCCGGGGGACCGAACGACAACTTTATTATATAGATTCACCATAAGGTTTCTCTGTACAATAAAGCCTTTAATGAAAACATAGCAGGAATTGCTTTTATTGACATTAATTGTAATTGTTTAATTTTCAGATCCAAATCGGCCAATACTGTGTCTAAAAATTCAGATATTGAAAGGAATGACTCTATTTCGTCTCTATCAATATGTAGACATTTATTAATTACCTTCTTTTACCTTTCATCACCATATTCTACCAACAAAACCATGGCCTACCCATCTTTTCTTTCTCGTTTTATTAAATTATAAATAGAATCTTTTACATCCATTCAACGCAGAATCATTTAAACTTCAAATACTTAATCAGTCATTTCATCCAAATTTTCATTATTGAATCATTCATGTATATTGTAAATCTATTTATTCAATTCATATGTTAGTTACATACTACAATGTCTCCTTAAGAATTGTTGATGCATTTCAAACAACTGTAATCCACAAATGAACAAAACACTGAACCAATTGTAAAAAGTCACTGCAAAAACAACGACTCAAAAATATTTTTTTCAAATATACGTCTCAAATGCATGTACATTGTCATATTTCCTTAATCAAAGCTCCAACAGCACTTCCTGTACCTTAAATAATATAAAATAAATTGACAAATCTTCTCCCATGAACTACATTATAATAAATATATTTAAACCATATATGCGTAAGCCTTTATGCAAAACTTATTTCTGCAAAACCCAGCAGAGCAGAAGACCAAATGAAACAACTTATGCGCAGATTTTTATGTTTACAATTCACAGGCACGCTTTTCCAATACATGCAATGTATCGGAGCTTCCCTGCTTGTTTTTTTTAAGCGTGCCATGCGAAGTATATGGCAAGCTTCTTACTCTCGTTTTGCTGTATACAATGAATAATATAATACGGTGTAAGAGGCGCCCTCTGGTGTCCGTGTGTGTTGTAGAGATTTAGTTTTTAGGATATGAACCAAAAATTAAATGTTTCCCTCCGGAACTACGATTTTGCCAAGTTTGGGGGAGAAAAAATTGGTTTTTTTGAAATTCTGGCTAAGTTTATCCATGAAATGTCGCTAAAATTTGATAGTGGGCGTATTTTTAGGTGTAAAATTCATTGACACTCATGAAATAATTCTTAAATAAGTCGAAGTCTGCTTTTCTGACACTCTTGAGCATTTAATGGCAAAAATTTTATGTTGCCGCCGAGAATTTTCAAAATTTTATGAATGAATCAGATTGCGAAAACCCTAAAGAAGATTTTGAATAGCTTTCATTTTTCAATGCGACGCGTTTTAAGTGAGATAGTTGAAGTTGAAGTTGCCAAAGTCAGCGCTTTGACCATTAACCCTTGTGAGCCTAAGGTATTTCGGTAACACTAAGGACTAAGGGGGGTGTGTTTGCACCCCAAGGATATTTTCATGCAGCACAGTCAACATCAATATTTTTGAAACTTTAATGGATGGATAATGTACTTAGTACCCTTAGAGAGTAATTTATGTGAAAGTTGAGTAAAGAGCATAGCAGGATAAGCATATGATTTTGGGCCCGGGCGCCTTTTTTAACGAAACTTTGGGGACTTGTTAAGGACCATGAGAAACTAATTTCTGCAAATTTTCAGCCCTTAATTCTGATTGGTTCTCGCGCTAGACGGTTTTTTCGAAATTTCAAAAAAAAAATAATTTCTCGAGAACGGCTGCACCGATTGAGTTCAAATTTTAGGACGTTATGAAAGTAACCAAAATGCATCCAAAAACATTTGTTTGATTTTTTTTAGACCGATTTTAGGGGTCCAAATGTCCGATTTTCGGTGTTTTTATTTTTTTTAACCAAGTTGCGCTTCTGATACAACAACCAAAATTGGACTGTAGACGCCTCTAATATGCATCTATAACATATATTTTTCCCAAAAATGTACGCCACTTACGCCATAGTGAAATCAACGAAAAACTGGTTCAAGGGTCAAAAATCGCATGATTCCGAAAAGGAACTTTAATGATATATTCACATCAGTCGAAAGTGTGAAAAAAAATGCATCTCTTAGCGCAAACGGCGTGTTTATATCTCAATTTACCGAAAAGTGAGAGAATTTAACTCAACCCTAAGTAAAAAAACACACGTTCAGAGCTTGACCCTATGTACCTTCTATTTCGGCTCCGCTTGCTATGCATCGTGTCCCTGTGGCCGAGTAGAGAAAAGCGCCCACCCGCCGCGCCGTGCGCGCGGTTATAGGTTTGATCCTTGGTCCCGCCACTACTTTTTTGCGCTCTCTCTCTCACTTGCCGTTTCGCACTCTTTCAAAGATCTACTCTCAAATCTCCGTATTCAAAGACATGTTTCTTAGTGGATTTTCTTTTTTCTTCTTCTTCCTTCCTTTTCTCTTTTTTACATTCTCCTCTCTCCCTAGAACGCATTTCTGCCGTTCGTGTATATTTTATGGCATTTACCTATTCACCGATGATTTATCAGTTGAAAAAACGATTACACATTTCAGTTCAGCTCACATTCTAATGCTCGCGTCTGTGATATTTTCTAAGTCGCACCAATCGCCGTTAAATTGTCAAAATATCCGCCTTTTTTTTTTTTTTTTTTTTTTTTTTTTTGGTCAATGACAATGCCATTTAAGTATACACGAAAAGACAGCTCTGCTTTAACGCGCATACTTCTACGTATTAGCTCCCTCACAAGCCGCCCTTTGGAATTCATACCACGTTTATTTGACTACAAATGCATTCGTCTAGTTTAATGACAGCAGTTCGTTATAAACGAATCTTGTACATACCCCTTTCACCGCTGACTTAGAGCCGCCAGCCCCCCTTTCCAGCCCGATTTCGGCCAGATTCGGCCAATTTTGGTCAGTCATCATTGACCCAAAAAAAAAAAAAAAAAAAAAAAAAAAAAAAAAAAAAAAAAAAAAAAATCAGTGGACCTCCAATACATTGTATGTATTGGTAAAGCGTGACGTGGAATAGTTGGAATTTTCACCAAATACGATACAAAAATGTCTTCCATCGCTTAGAATGGTAACACTAAAAACATAAGACCTTTTCGAACGAAGCACCACAAGATTGAGTCTAACGTTTGACGCCTTCGAGATAGCCCCCCTGGGGTGTCCCAGGGCGGTGGTAAGGGGGTTTTGACCTCCGGAAAAATAAAGATTGAGAATAGCCAAAACCGCAACTCTTTTACTTCAATGAGCCAAATAAAAAAGGACGTAAAAAATTGGAGGGGAGGGGGGATTTAAAAGAAAAACGTCTAGTGACCAAGAAACTTCCAAACAATGTTTTTCCAACAGCGTTTAGTTATTATTAAACAAACCTTTTTTCCACGGCCACCAACTATCCTGACTATTGGTATAAAATTGCGGACGCCATCCCAAAAGAACCGCCAATTTGTTAAAGCTTCATGGGAACTTCGGCGCAAAGAAGGGGGAAAGAGGCATTTTTGAACACTCAATCTTAAACAACAAAAAACTTACTTCGGCGCTCAAATATGTTTTGATACACCCAGTATACGCAAGACACATGAGTTTTCTAACACCCTATGCATATTCAAAGAACTTATAAAATAAATTTCTTTCAATTAACCCCCAAAAAAAAGTAAAATAAAAAAATGCCAATGGAAATAATCGCCGAATCAGCTGATGAAACGAGGACAAAGAGAAAAGTAGACTGTGGCAGTGCTCACAGCTGCCAACATTGCAGACATATACGACACTCATCACAAACAAATAAATTAAAAAAGACGCAGCACTACTATCAATAATCGCGACTTCAACAGATCATAAAATGAATAAAAACAATGTACAAAGAATACATCTAAGAATTCCATGGAAAATATATAAATATACCCAGAATATAAACATCTACAAGAAACGCAGCAGCGTGTCCGCCATTGAAATAAAATGACAGTTGGTATCAATAAAAGCGCACACCACACCGAACGATACGAACCGTTACACCTCTCAAGCTGATAGTACTTATGGAACAAAATAAAAACAATGAAGAAACGGAATGCCATAAAATTACATACGTAAATAAACCAAAATCGGGGAATTCTGCTATAAAAATAATAACCCTAAATTTACAACAGGAGACGAATAAAAGACTCTGCCGCAAATCTAAGATGCCCACCTCGATCCGCCGCCATTTGATCTGTATTAAACAGCTGTATCATTATATACATGATTTCAATGAAAGCAGCAAAACGAAAGGAAGAAGCGTGCTTACACGGCACGCTTAAAAGAAGGCGGATATTTTGACAATTTAACGGCGATTGGTGCGACTTAGAAAATATCACAGACGCGAGCATTAGAATGTGAGCTGAACTGAAATGTGTAATCGTTTTTTCAACTGATAAATCATCGGTGAATAGGTAAATGCCATAAAATATACACGAACGGCAGAAATGCGTTCTAGGGAGAGAGGAGAATGTAAAAAAGAGAAAAGGAAGGAAGAAGAAGAAAAAAGAAAATCCACTAAGAAACATGTCTTTGAATACGGAGATTTGAGAGTAGATCTTTGAAAGAGTGCGAAACGGCAAGTGAGAGAGAGAGCGCAAAAAAGTAGTGGCGGGACCAAGGATCAAACCTATAACCGCGCGCACGGCGCGGCGGGTGGGCGCTTTTCTCTACTCGGCCACAGGGACACGATGCATAGCAAGCGGAGCCGAAATAGAAGGTACATAGGGTCAAGCTCTGAACGTGTGTTTTTTGACTTAGGGTTGAGTTAAATTCTCTCACTTTTCGGTAAATTGAGATATAAACACGCCGTTTGCGCTAAGAGATGCATTTTTTTTCACACTTTCGACTGATGTGAATATATCATTAAAGTTCCTTTTCGGAATCATGCGATTTTTGACCCTTGAACCAGTTTTTCGTTGATTTCACTATGGCGTAAGTGGCGTACATTTTTGGGAAAAATATATGTTATAGATGCATATTAGAGGCGTCTACAGTCCAATTTTGGTTGTTGTATCAGAAGCGCAACTTGGTTAAAAAAAATAAAAACACCGAAAATCGGACATTTGGACCCCTAAAATCGGTCTAAAAAAAATCAAACAAATGTTTTTGGATGCATTTTGGTTACTTTCATAACGTCCTAAAATTTGAACTCAATCGGTGCAGCCGTTCTCGAGAAATTATTTTTTTTTCGAAATTTCGAAAAAACCGTCTAGCGCGAGAACCAATCAGAATTAAGGGCTGAAAATTTGCAGAAATTAGTTTCTCATGGTCCTTAACAAGTCCCCAAAGTTTCGTTAAAAAAGGCGCCCGGGCCCAAAATCATATGCTTATCCTGCTATGCTCTTTACTCAACTTTCACATAAATTACTCTCTAAGGGTACTAAGTACATTATCCATCCATTAAAGTTTCAAAAATATTGATGTTGACTGTGCTGCATGAAAATATCCTTGGGGTGCAAACACACCCCCCTTAGTCCTTAGTGTTACCGAAATACCTTAGGCTCACAAGGGTTAATGGTCAAAGCGCTGACTTTGGCAACTTCAACTTCAACTATCTCACTTAAAACGCGTCGCATTGAAAAATGAAAGCTATTCAAAATCTTCTTTAGGGTTTTCGCAATCTGATTCATTCATAAAATTTTGAAAATTCTCGGCGGCAACATAAAATTTTTGCCATTAAATGCTCAAGAGTGTCAGAAAAGCAGACTTCGACTTATTTAAGAATTATTTCATGAATGTCAATGAATTTTACACCTAAAAATACGCCCACTATCAAATTTTAGCGACATTTCATGGATAAACTTAGCCAGAATTTCAAAAAAACCAATTTTTTCTCCCCCAAACTTTGCAAAATCGTAGTTTCGAAGGTTCGTAGCTCCGAAACAATAGAGTTTGTTTACTTTTTGAAAATTCAGTTCGCATGGGTTCAACGTCACTGTTCTTCCTTTCTTTTTCTTGATGAAATAAAATTTTATTCTTTTTGAACCTACCCCACCCTCACCACAATTTTTTTTTTTTTTTTTTTTTTTTTTTTTTGAAATACACTTTGAGTCAATATTTAAAGAGACAGTTAATGCGTCAAAAATCGCAGAAGCAAAGAAGAATAATTGTTACACGTAAGCTCTTTCGTGCACGTGTCGTTCCAAGGACTAATTGAATATTTGTATCGCAAATAAGCTTGCACAAGTGAGCGTGCTTCTGCTTGTCCTATAGTTCTTTTTAGTTCTATACTCGGCATTGATCAGAGTGATTTAAACCTCTACACTAAATTTTAACAACTCAAGCACCAATTCAAGACGGACCAGTCAAAATCACCATTATAAACATTTCAGAGTGTTATAAGTCTGTCATAAGACACTGCTTGGAATGAATGATAGGTAGGGTACATTTAGTCGGAAACCCCCTCTTCTCTGGCCTCCCTTGCCCCACCCCACAAGCATTGGTACGCTAAAAGTTGACCCAGAATGAGTTTTCAACGGCGCGATCGAGAAAACGTATCATTTGCCGTCCATTTCTGGGAAAACGGAAGGTGGACACAGTAATAAAAAACCTCACTTTTCCTGGAAAAGCCAACCTTCAAGTATCTCGAAAACTTGAATAGAAATCTTTCGTGCCCGTGAGAACTTTTTCTCAAGAGGCTGAATATTAAAATATATCAAAATTTCAGCCAATTCTAACGGGAGCCCATTATCATAAGGTGTGTGCGTCGTCCTTGGTGAGGAAATCCTTCCTGATTTTTGACCACTTTTTGACTACTTTTTGACGATCTCGAATCATAGTGTGGCGCAGAGAAAATGCAGTGGCGTAGTAAAGAACATAACATGGTCATTAAAAACGATAAATTTGTCATCAGAGCAGATTGACAGATCGCATCACTGATCGTGAACACCAAAGAACTAAAGTAACAAGTCAAGATCCGCCTTCATTCTGAGATGATACTACACCAAATCGGTAGTGCACGAACAGTTGCGCGAGGTTTGTAGCACTGAAGCGCCTTAGGGTCCCTTAATGGAAATTTTGTCAGTGAGTACTGGTACTAACACGAGCTCAACGAGTTCTGATTGGTCGTTAGTTTTAGGCTTTCAAGGAGGCAAGCAAGAGTCGAAGACATAGAAGGCTCCACACAAAAGAGCCGAAAATAATATTTGACTTTTGAAAATTAACGTAGAATACACTGAATTTGGAGTTTAAAAACATGTCCTTTTCTCGAGTACACAATGTGCTCGGAAAGTCCGATCGAATATTTAAAGTACTCGCGGCAATTTATCCTCTCGGAACTCGAGTCCTATATTTGTCCAACTCTGCTGAAAGGAGAGACAATACAAACTGGAGTACGCTTTTCTAGAGAATTACATAAAACGAAAATGCGTACATTCCTTGGAAAGAGCATACCGTATATTTTACTGGCCCTACATTCATCGATATTTTTAATCGTAAAAATTAGGACATACGTGTTTCAAATACACTGCACATATGAACATACGAACAATAAAGAAAAAAAAAAAAAAAAAAAAAAAAAAAAAAAAAAGTGGACGCGTGGAGACTCAGTTGTGCAAACTTATATTTGATTACATCGCAGAGCCCCACAGTTCATAAGGCCACGCAACAACCCTTCCAAAAAATGTCGCACTCCCCCACAGTTCGCGGGGCCACGCGACACCTGCATTTGGTATTAAGAAAAGTACCTTAAAAGTGTTGCAGAGCTCCAAAGATTTTTGAAGATTTTTGTAGGGCTGTGCGTCGTGCGACATATAAGACACGACTTTTTTCCATCATCTGACCAACCTTTATTAAGGAGAATGGAGGTGAGTTTATAATTTTTAGAGAAAATTACGCGAAGGATTCGCACCTATGTACATATATAATGTTTCCATTATACACGGCTCAGAATATTTTGTTTACGTTTGGAATTTCAGTTCCATAAATCGACAGTGTTGGTTTGGATAGTTTTAAATTTTCTGTATACATAATTTTTACTATCTCCCTTCCCCCCCCCCCCCAAAAAAAACAAAAACAAAAAAAAAAAAAACAAAAACAAAAACAAAAAAAACAAATAAAACAAAATGCCCCACCTGCTGAGTCAATATTTTGAGAGGCAATTTGTCAAAAATTGTGTTTCTTTCTCTCCTCCCATTTAAAAACGTGCGTTAGAAAAGGACAGAAGAGGGGGCCAAAGTCACGTGATGGCCCCATCTGCTATCTTTTTCTAACACATAAGTTCAAATGGAAGGAGAGAGAGAAAGAAGACAATTTCCTGTATATCCGCATTCCGCCCATATATTATCTGCGTCTCATTTAGTTAGCACCACTGAGCTTGTGTATATTTGTATTTTAAGAGTCCTGTTCTCCTTCTGGGACTGCAAGCAGGGATCCGAGCAATAATGAATTTGCAGCAATTCGACGGAAATTTATATCGAAGTGCAATACAGGCTACTGATGCATTATTTCACTCTGTAGATGGAGTTTCATAGGTCGATGCAGAAATTTGTCTTTCTCTCTCTCTTTCTGTCCGGCCGTTTGAATACATGCGTTCGAAAAGGATTGCAGATGAGGCCATCGCGTAACTCCAAACCCCTACATCCATCCTTTTCTAACGTATGTATTCAGATGAGAGGAGACCCTCCACCCTCTTCTCATCACTCATCTCCATCACTTTTCACCGACTCTGCCCCCCCCCTCCTAAGCCAACGCTGAATTGGCGCCACTGGAAGAGAGTGGTGAGGACAAAAAATCAAAGTCCTGTATCCTCCCATGTGCGTGGTCCACCTATCCCTTGCCCTGCAAACATTTTTTTTTTCAGGATGGCCAAACACCGAAACTTTTGAATGTTTGTCTAACAAATGAAATAAACTTTCCAGTCAGATTTTCTGCACTTACATCCTAGATTTATTTGCTCTTGAATTATCAGCACAAGCATTTTAAATTAAATATAATCCAGTAGAAGTTTGTCAAATCAATTACTTTGCAATGCAATTATCAGAATTGTTGGTGAGCTGTGCGCAAGAAGATTGTTACACGAAACTATTCATGAATAAACTTTATTATATTTCATCATTTGTCAACGGATGTGGAACCGAAAAGAAAAACCTTCCTGTTGTTTCGGGTTCCGTATGTTGCTTCTTTTTACTTCTTGCTCCAATTCTGGTTCCACATTATGCCAGACTTTCGGTTTCGATTCCGGTTCCAGTTCCATAGTCAAAGATAACGGTTATCCCAGTCCCAGTTCCGGTCAGAGGCGTGCAACCCGGCAGTGGCTTCAAAAGTGGGGGGGGGGGGGTTGGCTTGAAAAATTGTGATGACCTACTTTCTTATTTTGCTTCTCGCTTTTTTGAGCCCTTCTTCACTTAAAATTTGGGGGCTTCAGGTGTTATGACCTTTGGTTTCCCTTCTTATGAGCCCTTCTCCAAAAAATTAGGGGGGGCTTGAGCCCCTAAAGCCCCCCCCTTCAAAGACTGCCACTGGTTCCGGTTCGCAGCCCATTATATTCTTATTCAAGTGCGAGTAAAATTAGGAGTTCTTCGGTAAAAGGGCGGATAAAACACTGAGTGTGCTCGTGCTCAAAAAACCTGATTTCAGAAGGTCACTGTGAGTAATATGTGTTGAATTTGGGTTTTTTTAAATCTTTTCACGATTCGACTACACGCTCTGATTGCTAGACAATGGGGGTGTTGCATGGGTCGCAATTTGTATGTTTTGTTGAGTGCTTCCCATGTCCTAAAAGAGCTAAGAGGTGGTGTTTTTTCTTACGGCAAGTGGTTGCCGAAAAAATTGATGTAATTTGGCCTTCTCAAAACTACAGTGACTGGATAAACCGGGGCCATTTGCCCTCCACCCCTCAATAGTGCACCCCTTTAGCATGGGCAGCATGGGGAGTAGGATTGTCCTGGTTTCGGAATGAAATTTTCCTACCCCCCGTCTGAAAATAGTCATTAATGCTATGTATAAACCATTTTAGGCGGGGGGTTGCGATATTTTTACTAGTGACTCAGAAAGCACTTCTTCCCTATGGCGCCCGTGTTAGTTGGGTGCGCATCCGCGGGGGGTCAGTTACGGGGAATCGTTGATTTCTCTTGATTTTGCGAACCATATGTTTCAAATTTGACAGAAGAACTTCTGTCGTGTCTAACTTGCCTACGAGAACCCTATAAAACTGTTAAAATACTTCTAATGCTCAAATTCGCGATGTAAGGAATCCGACCATCAGAAAGACGACCAAAATGACCGCACTGTGGTTTATCCAGTCACTGTATCAAAAACGACCTACCAGAGCCACCTGGTGGTGACCAGAGTAAGCAGTGCTTAGTGACGTCGAACCTTGATCGGAAGAGATCGCCCGTGTGCCGAAGCGAAGCCAGCACGGTCGCGCTGAGTATTCTTACGGGAATCAGGGGCACCTTGCGCGGCCGCCAAACCCGATACACTTTTCATGAATTTTACCTAGGAACCGTTGATCACACGTAAAAACAAAGTACACAGATCGAAAGAACGTAAAATTCCCTATCAGCCTGTTAACTTTTTAGACTCTCTATGACATACCAACATAGCAAAAATTTCGAAAATTCGGAGAAAAACCCACCTTTTCTTGATGACATACGCGATATCCGTTTTTACAAAAGCTTTATTTAACCGACCCTGAACATTGAAAGAGAATTGCAAATGCATCAATTAGATAGGAAATTTGGTGTTCTTTAAATTTAATGGTGTGCATTTTCTTCATAAGACCAATAGTTATTGAGAAAAATGGACATATTTGAAAAATATCTCACGTTAACGGTGGAATTTCCAAATTCCCGATTTTTGGAATTAGCCAGTTATCTGAGAGTTGAGGCTACCCATAGGCCTAATAAGGGAAGCATCTCAATGTAAATTTTGTGCTCTTTAAGTTTGGTAAGAGAAGCTTTCGTCGTAGGATGCACCATTCAGAAGATAGCTTGAGCTTTCAACGAGAAAAACCTCCGTTCTAAGCGTGAATCCTTCACTACAACTCGAGACTCGAATCAGTAATTTCAATTTATTTCGAGAATGGTGCATCTAACGACAAAAACTCTTCACACAATAATTAAAGAGCACAAAATTTCCTTCAAGATACTTTCCTTATTGGGCCTGTGGGTAGCCTAATCTCTCAAATAACTGGCTAGTTCCAAAAATCGGGAATTAGAAAATTTCACCGAAAACTTTGAGATATTTTTCAAATATATCCATTTTTCTCAATAACTATTGATCTAATGAAGAAAATGCACACCATTAAAATTTAAAGAACACCAAATTTCCTATCTAATTGATACATTTTCAATTCTCTTTCAATGTTCAGGGTCGGTTAAATAAAGCTTTTGAAAAAAAGGATATCGCGTTTGTCATCAAGAAAAGGTGGGTTTTTCTCCGAATTTTCGAAATTTTTGCTATGTTGGTATGTCATAGAGAGACTAAAAAGTTAACAGGCTGATAGGAAATTTCACGTTCTTTCGATCTGTGTACTTTGTTTTTACGTGTGATCAACGGTTCCTAGGTAAATTCATGAAAAATGTATCGGGTTTGGCAGCCGCGCGAGATGCCCCTGATTCCCGTAAGAATACTCAGCGCGACCGTGCTGGCTTCGCCGCGGCACACGGGCGATCTCTTCCGATCAAGGTTCCGACGTCATCGGGCGGTTTTCGCTGGTTTCCCGCCAATTGGACCGTTTCAAAAAGTTTCAAAATTTCCCAACTTCACACTCAATTTTCTCAGCTTTCCCGCGACCAAATCCAAAAAAGAAAAAAAAGGGGTCCTTAATTTTTTCTCTAGTTTCCGAAAGTGAATTAAAAAAAAAATGTGCAACACCCCCATTAAGAAAGCCCAGTTTTCCTCTTCGCAATAACAATTTGAAATCTGGGCTTTTGAGCTCGAGCCATGTGGCGTCGCGTGCCATCTGGCAACAATGCAACGGCTCCATTTAAACTCATTAAATATATCGAATTTTCCTTGTGCACTGTGCACCCCCTGAATTCGATATTTTACATGAGTTTAAATGGATAGAATACATTGTTGTCAAACTGCACGTGACGCCACTGACTCGAGCGCACCCTCTGTTTTTATCCGCCATCTTACCAAAACAATTCGACCTCAATTGCATGCTACGCCAAGCACATTAACGTTCAAACAATCTGACTTAATTGTTTCCGGCATTGACATACAGACGATGCTTGAGCCCATACTGCCCCGCCTTTGAAAAAAAAAAAAAAAAAAAAATCCACTATTCTTCGCGGATAAACTATTCATGACGAGAGAGTGGATTTGGGAGCCCTTTAATCATGGTTGCCAATTGAATCCTGCGTGGAAAAATGTTGACATTTTGCATTGCAGAAAACGGGAAGAGGGAATTATTTTTTCTCCACAATCTATCAACACTGCCTCCAAATCCTTCATCCCGCGAGAAGTAATTTCCAAAATCTGTATCGATTGTTCCCGCAGGGGATGCTCTGCGGATGCTCTTATTTTGTATACGTATCGAAGGGTTAAATGAGATGAGAAAGTTACCCTTTGACATTGATCAAAAAGATCGTCGTTTAAATCCTGATGCACTCCTCTATCTGCAAGTCGGAACTTCATACATGTTGAGTGTTGAGCCATCAATATCGGGATACAAGAGATTGACAATGGGAAGGATTACGGCTGTGCGGACAATGGAAGGATTTGTCAATACACGGCGGGTATATTGTACATTAAGTATTTATCTGGAGAGCACTCGTGCAGAAATCAATATTCCGACCTCTTCAACTGCATAAAGTGCATAATAGGGTTGCAGTTTACGTATTTACTTTCAACAGTGTGTGTACACGAGTTGGAATTGAGAGGTCATATCAACGCGTCGATTATATATACAATAGGTCTTTTTTGAACTTTCGCTGCATAAAGAAATGTGGCGCATGAATTCCCATGAATGGATCTATTACGTACTTTTGCTCCAGCAAACTGACACATTTGGTTCTAATGTAAAATTCGGCGAAAAGAACGATGCGAACATTACGCATTTTTAAAATCTACACGGAAAAAAAAAAATTAGTGAAAATAACCATACGGATATCTGATTTTGGCACCTTCCTAGATGTTATGGTAAACTTGACCAGAAGTATGGTACATTTACCGATACTTCGAGTAAATTCGACATGCAATCAGGTAACATCACCTAGTACTTACCTAGTCAAAACATAGTCTACTTCTGGTTAACATTACCATAACATCTAGCAGGTGCCAAAATCAGGTATCCGTATGGTTATTTTCACCGTAGTTTTTTTTTCCGTATACTCATTGAGTTAAGGAACTTTCATTTCAAGCAACCCGCGCTACAATATACATTATTATCACCAACATGACACTACACAGACGAAACCATCGTATTTATGTAAACATAGAACTTTCAAACATTCGTAAGTTCCGTTTAGATACATACAATTCTTGCAGTATTTTTTAATCTTTGATTTGGCAGAAAAGATCAAACAGTAAATGCAGTCAATATTTCATGTGAACACTTTGTGGTTACGATGATGTTTTTTTGTCATCCTTTTTTAAAATAATAATGCGTTCAAATGGGGGCGGAGGGAGAGGAAAGAAGGCCAGAATTCACCAGAGCTGTATATTCCTAAAGGGTCTGTTGCAAACTGTTGCTGAAAGAGAATCAATTTTGAAGTAACATGACTTAAAAATAATGCTGGGGCCCTGGAAAAAGAGACAGAAAGTGAAATTGCATTTCCATGGATATTATTAGTTTTCCTCAACATTTTATGGGATTTCGTGGGCAGCTCATTAGATATATAAGATTTTCCGTGTAGTTTCATGGAATTCTATGAAAAGTCCACGAAATTTTGGTCTTCGAACTTTATGAAACACTATTAATAGGGCGATCATTGGAGAGTTCCAAAATTGATTCACAAACTCGATAAATGCGTCTCATTGTTAGCAGAATTCCAAGATGTTGGAACCGATAAAACAAAACTATTCATTTAGACTCTTGTAAATTGCATAAGAAATCGAATTGTCGACACCGACCCTTCAGAAGTGTGTACTACTGCCAATGGGTCTATTGCAAAGTTCTATGCAGGGGGAAAAAAAAATTATGTAAAATTGCGGGAAAGTCACAAGTCCCAAAATCCACACATCCGCACGAAATGCGTTTCAGGAGAAATTCACCATGACGTTGAATACAGTGGGTCGAAATGAGAGAGTCCGATGCGATGTTATTTGTTGATGCTTTCTCTATAGGATGAATCACCAATCACTTTTCTCTGCGTATGAAGTTACAATGGACTTTACACGGAGAAAAATTTCTGATTGAAATTACGGAACGTAGGAAGAAATTGGGGTAAAAAGAAATTCCCTTTAAAATAATAAGACTTCTTATTGATTCAACTAGAATTATCATTGGTCCAATTGAATATTCTGATGATTCAGAAGAATCGCAAGAAAGAATCGTTGGATCAATAGTAATTCTGGTTGAATCAATAAGAATTGTTATTCTTTTAAAGAGAATTTCTGTTTACCCCCAATTTCTTCCTACGTTCCGTAATTTCAATCAGAAATTTTTCTCCGTGTACTCATCTCCCGTTGTGACCCGCTCATTTGATCCGCGCTATCTCAAAATTTCTTTAAACGTATCAATCGCAAGTTTTCAGGTGTCAATGGGTCTGTTGCATACTTTTGAGACAACAATATGGAACCTTGATTCTTATGTAAAATTTGGCGAAAATAACGATGCGCTCATCAAAAACGTCCAAAACCCACTCATTAACTCAGGAAACCACTTCAATTTCAAACAGCCCGCGCTACACTAGACACTATTTGCACCGGTATACTACAACATAGACGGAACCAGCGTGCATAAGTAAACAACATCGTAACTACAAAATGATGGAATTCCCTTCTAAATACATGATCTATCGGCTGCATTTTCTGTCTGGTCTTTTCGGTTTATCAAAGATTACAAAATAATATAAGGAATGTATGCATCTAAACGAAACATTCCAATGTTTGTAAGTTCTGCTCATGTTTACATAAACGAGATGGTTCCATCTATGTAGTTATAAGTCGGTGTTATAGTGTCTACTGTAGCGCGGGTTGTTTGAAATGGAAGGTATTTTCTGAGTTAATGAGTGGATTTTGAAAGTTTTTATTGTGCGGATCGTTATTTTCGCCGAATTTTAGGTTAGAAACAATGTGTCATACACGGATAAAAAAGATTTGTGAAAATAACCACACGGATACCTGATTTTGGCACCGTTAGATGTTATGGTAAACTTGGCCAGAAGTATGGTACATTTACCGATACTGTGAGTAAAGTCAACATGCAATCAGGTAACATCACCTATAGTACCAAGTCAAATCATAGTATACTTCTGTTTAACACTACCATAACACCTAGCAGGTGCCAAAATCAGGTATCCGTATGGTTATTTTCACCGTAGTTTTTTTCCGTGTATTGATGTAGCAAAAGTACGCAACAGACCCATTATGGAACTTCCTGCTACTCCCAACAGAAGAGTTATTTTCTAGTAATTTTTCTTCAGCATTGGCCCTCTCTAATCTCTATAGCTGCTGCAATAGTTTGCAACAAACCAATAGTAATCAATGCAGATTATACAGATTTAAAGCAAAGAAGGTGGCAGCCCTGACTGGCGCGGAATGGGGAGCGCGTGCGAGGCGCAGAAAGCGTTGAGCAACATCAACGAGAATATTTCGTGGCCCCTTTTAGCCTGAGCTTGTGCGATGACATAAATCGCCCTTTTTGCTTCAGGGTAGTTCATGTGTTTCATCACAGATCGCGCTAGTTCTATGTTTTTAATCACGAGCGGTTGTTCGGAAAGAGGGGTGACGTTTGGCGTGCTCTGCCTCCACTACTGCCTCTGATGATGTCGTCAGCGGCCGAACTAACAATCTTTACTCACTGTTACATTACGTTTTTTAGACAAAAGATAAATAACTGTATGACTCAAGTTCGAGTCAACTCAAGGAGATCTCACGTAAAGAATTGAATTATTGTACCCTAAATCTCCTACTCATCGTTTCCACATCTGATCGGTCAATTCAAACATCCCGCTCATCACATATCAGCAACTGATTGATTCAGTTGTAATTCATTCTCTTCACCAAAACACCACTGGAAGCTGGTTAAGTACAGTTTAGCCAACCATATTTATAATAGACTGCGGGCCGATCCTTGAAATTCACGACTTTTGGGTGGACTGGATAAGAATGGAAAACGGTGATTGGTGGAGACGAGTCACGTGGTTGCCAAGTCTAATCAAAATACGGAATGGATTAGATTGGTTATCGGGTACTCCAAGACTGCCCGATAACCAATCTAATCCATTCCGTATTTTGATTAGACTGGGCAACCACGTGACTCGTCTCCACCAATCACCGTTTTCCATTCTTATCCAGTCCACCCAAAAGTCGTGAATTTCAAGGATCGGCCCGCTGTTTTAATAGAGCGATGTATAGTATCGATTGCCGTCCGAGAAACTCTGGTTCCAAACAATAAACTCTGATTCAATGTATTTTCCCCAAAAACGCATTGTCGAACAGAAATTTAGGCTGTAAAATCAAACAATGAACGCAACTTTTTTGAGATTATGAATTCTACCTCCTTAAACATGCTTAACCCTTCACTGCATGATTTTTTTTTTTTTTTTTCAAGCAAATGTGGATTTTTCAATGGATTAGGTGGTCAATACATGGGAAAAATAGTGAAAAAAAATAATTTGACGGTTTTTCGGTCAAAATTCTCTTTTTTCTATTTTTTACTCGTTTTTTACAAGTGATATAACACCATAAGAAATGGCGGGAATTTTTTTTATTTATTTTTTTTTAAAATTTTAATTTTTTTTTTTACTTTAATTGGATTTTTCAAAAAGCCAATGCCGGAAACTTTATAAAAATAATCAAAATGTGGCCAGTTTGGATACGGGGGCAAATTTCCCCCCTGACATGATTTCGATCACGAACCCTTCACTGCATGATGTTTTCTTTCAGCCAATTTTTTTTTTTTTTTTTTTTTTTTGAGCTCAAAACATACCTTCTCCCGCGTTGACCCACCATGCGCCAAAGGCATATCTCAAAACCTGTATTGTATATGAGCGTTTGAAGAATTTGTTCCACCGGTGGAACTTCATGCAGTGAAGGGTTAAATATGCCTGGTTCCACGAGATATACTGATCAACAATATATAACAGATTAAATTATGCATTTGGAGGTTTGAATCACCCAAATGTGTGTTGTTGTTGTTGCGGGTTGGATGGGAACCCGGAGAGAATCTAGGTGATTTCATCCTCCAAATGCATCTTTAATCTGTAGTATCTTGTTGATTTCGGTAGTTTTAGTCATGGGACCATACGCGTAAATAACCATTTTCGAGGCCGCAGAATTGATGATCGAGAAAGGTCTCATTAATGATTTGGTTAACAGACGTTTTGTCCCGTTTTTTTCGTCCGCTCGATTTTTTGTCCTTTTTTTTTCGTCCGATGAAGATTGGTCCTTGATAATTCGTCCAATCAAATTTCGTCCTGTAGAACAATTAGTCCTTTTATTATTTTCGTCCTCAACTGCAACGTCCATGAGTTTTTAGTCCAATTATTTTTATGTCCAAAGTATGTCTTTGTCCTGTTATTTAAGTCCAATTTTTTTGTCCTTAAAAAAAAGTTGGTTTCGTCCAATGCTCCTTTTCGTTAATATTCAAGTGAAATAAAATGAAGAAATAGAATTTCACCAAAAACAATTATATTGTATTATACTACTAGGTGTTTTATTAATTAATCTTTTGAGAAAATGCAATTCCCAAAAAAAAATATGAAAAGAAACGTTTTTATAACGAGAGACCTAGTGAAATTGTACGGAGAGAGGTGGCAGAGGCGGGAGATGAAGGAAAACCCACGCGGTTACCTTGATTTGTATTCTTTCGTGGCGGTGCGTGCCATCTGGCAAAGGTTGCATCTAATCCATTTAAACTCATGTGAAATATCGATTCCAAGGAATGCACCGTGCATATTATCTAAGTTTCGATTTAATTTCAATGAGTTTCAATATGGACTTTAATACAACGTTTCCACATTGCACGTGCTGCACTACTTGCTTTCAATCTACAGACTCATGATGTAATTATTATCATTATCTATTCGTTCGATTTTTCTAAATTAGAGCTAGCATGAACGCATTTTGAAGCAAAAAGTCAACAAATTTTACCTGTAAACCAATGAAAATGAACATAAATGTGTACTGGACGAACCAAACTTTTTTTTGAGGACAAAAAACATAGGACTAAAAATTTCAGGACAAAAGACATACTCTGGACCTAAAAATAATTGGACTAAAAACTCATGGACGTTACAGTAGAGGACGAAAATGATGAGTGGACCAATAGTTCTACAGGACTAAAATTGATAGGACGAATTATCAAGGACTAAATGTCGTGGACGAAAAAAAAAGTGGACGAAAGAAACAGGACGAAAGTCTTGTAACCAATGATTTGAATAATTGATAGCCTAAACTTCCTTTCAAAAATACATCTAGGGGGGGAAAAACATTGAATCAGAGGTCCTCAGATGGCAAGCGATACGATATACATTGCTCAACTAAACAGTCCATAGTGCCAATGGCGTTGTGTGCAATTTATTAATATTGTACTTACTTTCCGTTTAAACGCATGGAGAAGATCGAGTTTTAATCAGTGGCGTAGCGTGCAATTTGGCAACGTTGCAGTTCGTCCATTTAAAGGCATGCTAAAAATCGGACAGTATAGGGTGTTTGGTGAACACCTTCGCATTCGACCTTTTACATGGCTTTAAATGGACGAACTGCAACGTTGCCAAACTGCACGCTACGCCACTGATTTCAATGGGTGCTTGGCGAACATATTGGCAATAAAATGGGTTTAGATTGTAAAAAAATCAACTGATGAGCAGTGCAATGCCAACAGATTACTCTCTATATTTAAACCAAAGAAAAATATCAAACTCTCTTTCGGATGTTCGGTGAACTTCTTCGCAAATGCGACCGTTTTCGGTGCATGAGTTAGCAAAAGGAAAATATAGAACGTCACCAGGTTGCCCACTCATTGAGACAGCAGTGGCGTAGCCAGGAATTTTTCTGGGGGGGGGGGGGGGGTCGGAGATCCGAAAATTGTCAAGGGGGGGGTCCAAAGATACTAATTTGGTCAACTTTGTCTGAAAACGCAAAAATAACCTTTTTTTAGGACAAATTTTGGTGTCAAGGGGGGGGGGTCCAAATCCCCTGGACCCCCCCCCCCCCCCCCTGGCTACGCTACTGCTGAGACACCAGAAAAGAAAGTTTCCCAGGGACTTTCAAAATTTCGAAAACGGTTTCAATCCTTTATGTCTCAATTATATTTAAATGAAGTTTGGTTCATTCATATTTTAACCTCTCTGAAAAATTAATACGTATGATTTAATTAAACAACGAGAATTACTCCCACGAGAAGTTCCGGCTCATGTACTTCGATCAAAATATTGTAAATCGTCCGTGTATATAGTGTTCAAGTTCAAAACTGGATTAAAATTAAAATAGATTGATGCCTGGTGCATGTAATTTAAAAAATTATTGGAAACTTAAAACGTTTAACCGCGCTTTTCATTCATAACTTTTTTCGTCTCCCGCTGACTCTCCACGAGTCAGATTTCCCCACTTGACACACGTGTGTCACGTGGCACCCTGTGGGTTCGAAACATAGTTGCCAGATTGAACATTTGAATAATGATAAAACCCTGGCAAAACTGATCTCCGCGAAGATCGCCTGAACTGTTCCAAAAGTTATATAAATTAGGTAACACCACCAAGAATTTTTGGTGCGAATTCATTCATGATACTGAGATGCATAGGCGGATCCAGCAATCTGGCAACTGCGCATTATTCCCATTTGAATGTATGATAAACAATCGATTCTTGAAGGGGCCATGGCCCCGTGACCAATCGATTATTTGCCATGCAATCAAATGGGACGAATTCACTGTTGCCAGATTGCTAGATCCGCCTATGCGAGATGACTTTTGGAACAAAGTTATAGTTGATTGTTCACGACCAGTTTTAACCATCAGGGGTCCTTCTCATTATACTTGACAACCATGAGGTCCCTGACCCTGAGCCCAAATATAACAAGTTCGACAATCGTTTGTTACGACTTCAAATAATCATGTTACGAGATGGGATGGGAGGAGGGCTGAGAGCGCCGGGAGGGTTGCGGACTGCATGAACTCACAGACCCTGAGGGATTTTATTGGACAACGTTCGAAAGCTGTCCAATCTTCACTCTCTCTCTCAAACTCAAACCAGCATGAGGTCTACTTCCACTCAAGAATCGGGATCCTGCGCGCGCGACCTACTCAGGGCGCAGCGGTAGCAATGAGCAAAAGCGACGCACAGTGGCTCAAATGGAAATTGAATTTCCCGGGCATAAATTTTAAGAATAAAAATCAAGATTGTGAAGAATAAAAGGCAAGATAGCTTACAAAGGAGTGTATTCATTCAATTTAGAGCTTCAAATGTGTTGATTTACATGCCTTTTTGCAGGAAAGTATCAACGCAAACGTGCTTTTCAAAGCAAAACAAAAACAAAAACAAACTTTTCATGTCCAAAAACAATTCATGTTTTGATCCAGTGCGCGGTCCGGGTCGTAACGGATGAATTTGAACACAGAGCCATCTGCTGAGACTCTGAGAGCACAGAATACGAATCACATTCGATACATATTTAGAATCTGAGTGCGGCGGGGGGGGGGGGGGTTTGTGTAAAAGCTTGTTGACACAAGAGGTCATAAAGAGCGGTTTTTTTGATGCGATGAATTTTTCCGGTACCATGTATTTGGTATATCTCTCAGTGGTTTCAGGTCAGTAGGTCTACAGTAATATGGACTACGGACAAAATGTCTACTCTTTTTGGTCTACTGACAAAAAGTCTACGGAAGTATGTCTACAAAAATAATGTCTACTTTAAAAATTTTTATTAAAATTACCATATTCTAAAACGTCTACATATTTGATGTCCACAAAATAAATGCCCCTATAGTATATAAATGCCTCTTTTTAAAAATGTCCACCTTTTTTTACAAAATTGTCCACTAGACAAGAATGTCTACAATTTTGTAACAGAATTAGAAAATATAATATAAATTAGTTTACTCCCCTCGTTCGTAGATCTTTGTAATGTTAAATTATAAATTTTGAAAACAATTTTGGGCGTCAAAGAAATCTAATTAATTTAATGTTAATGTAGATTTCGCAAAATTAACAACATTTAATTCACTTAGTATTTAAATTGAAAAGAGACTATTTCATCACAAGGAAGAAAGCTGAATCAAAAAATAAATAATTCGATGAGAAATGTTACCAAAGTGTAGCAAAAAGTTTGCACAAGTGATTTATATTGTCTGGCAACTTCGTCGCACGCCTAAAAACTGATAAGAAACATTAAACTAATCATCATTCAAACTATCGATAATCAAATATTTATTTATTTCTTATAACCAGTCCGCTGATTTCTTGTCCGCGTGTCTATTTATACTACAAACTTGTAGACATTGTTGTCTTGTAGACAATTTTGTAAAAAAAAGTGGACATATTTCAAAAGAGGAAATAATATACTGGGGACATTTACTTTGTGGACATTAAATATGTAGACGTTTTTAGAATGTGGTCGTTTTTCAAAGTAGACATTTTCTTCTTAGACACATTTTCGTAGACATTTCGTCAGTAGACCAAAAAAAGTAGACATTTTGTCCGTAGTCCATATTACCGTAGACCTACAGACTGGAAACCCTCTCAGTACATTCACTCGCGTCGTACGCAGTACACATAAAGGGTGTCCAATAATTAAAAAAGGAGCCAGGCTGAATATGTCGAGAATGGCTCCGAATTTGAAAAACGCTGAAACATGTGTTCAACCAAATCGAGGGGACATCTTATAAGGGAGTCACCGTTTTAATTGCCCCAAAAGGGGGTTCTCAGGTGGGAGGCGTAGAACTCCCCAGGGGGATCCCTAAAATCGGCGACCCCCTTAAAAGATGTACCCTTCGACATAATTGAACACGTGTTTCAGAGTGAGAACTAACGTGGTGTCATCTCTCCTCCATTCGCACTCTCTGGATCAGGGCTGCCGTTTTGCGTATAATCAATGCTATTTTTCAATTTACCGATGATTTCACCGGTTGAGAAAAGATTACACAGTTCAGTTCAGAGCATGACTATAATCAACTAAAATACTCGCATCTATAATCTTTTCTCAACCGGTGGAGTCGTCGATGACTTTAAAAAACTTGCGGATATTTTAATTAATCAACGGAGTTTCCACCGATTAAGGAAAGATTACAGATCAGAGTATTTTCGTGTATTACAGTCATTCACTGAACTGACCTGTGTAATCTTTTCTCCACCGGTGGCATCATCGGTGAATAGAAAAATAGCATTGATTATACGCAAAACGGCAGCCCTGCTCTGGATTCAGTCCGGGCCAATGAGCTATAACTATAGAGTGGCAGCGGGCTGGTCCACCTAGTGCCACACAGGGTAGAAGGAATCCCGGGAAAAAGCGGAATTTAGACGGCAGATTCCAAGGTTTGAGGTTAAATTTCGTATAGGTCGTTCGGAATTTGGCGGGAAATTGGACGCAGATTCCAAGGTTTGAGGTTAATTTTTGCAGGTCGTTTCTGGCAATGTCCGAGTTTGTTTACGAAACGACCGGAAACGACCTACAAAATTTAACCTCAAAATCGATTTTTACGGCAAGATGGCGGCGCCCTAGGTGACAACAATGAACCAGCGGAACGTTCCTTGATGTGCCACTCTAAATTTATAGCTCATTGGTCCGGGCCACATTTCCCCTTCGGCCGAGTGCACCCTGGAGTACACCGGCAAATTTTGAGGGGCGGCAATCTGGCAAAGGAGGTTTTTTTGTTTTTTGTTTTTTGGTTTTTGTTTTTTTTTTTATGTTCACCGCCACTTATGGACCTTATTACTTACTACAATAAGACCATTAAGTAAATCGTCAGATAATCCTTTTTATGTCAATTTTTGTTTAGTTCAAATAATTGAGGACAGATCGTTCTTAAAATCTGTGCTTCATCTTAAAACCTGAGACGCATGGTTAGCAAAAAAAAAAAATTAAAAAACAAACGTTTCAAGCTAAATTTTTTCAAAATTTCCCGGGAACCGCCCACACCTGAAGGCAGCTCCGCACCCCCCCCCCCTTGCCTTGGGGTTGACACATTTTGTTCTGCTATACCTGCGGCAAAAAGGTTAATGCAGGCCTGGGTTCAGGGGCACTCCTCTGGTGGATTACAGTGGCGAAGCGTGCAATCTGGCAACGTTGCAGTTCGTCCATTTAAACCCATTAAAAAGATCGAACTACTGAGTGTTCAAAAAACACCTTCATATTCGACCTTTTACATTGGTTTGAATAGGCACAATGCAACGTTGTCAAATTGCAAGCTACGCCACTGGTGGTTCACCCATTTCTTTCTCATTATTTCCATATACTATTAATGCATAATCCGGCTGGGGGAGGGGGGGGGGGGGTTATAGAAGCACGTGCAGCCAATTTCTGCGATTGATCTGGTGATTATTCTACGCACTATGCATGGTGCTAACCTTCACACCTTTTTTCACTGTTGGTTTGGGGCATTCTTAGCATGAAATACATCGAACTCATCCGAGCAGAAAAGAGGAACTCAGATGAATCCGATGTATGTGATGCCTCTTGTTTGGTCTGAAAACATCAACATTAAATATAGGTTAAAATTTGAAGGTTATGAGAGCCTACGCAGGATGATCGCTAAATCATTTCCAAAAATACTCTTAATTATCAACGAGGCAGGTATGCTTTATCATTGATAACCAAACAAGGAAAACTTACTTAGCTGATTGTAACACGCTCGATATCTACTCAGGTGAAGGAAATGGTTCTATCAACAAAAGTAATTAGAAAAATTTAAAAATTGTGAGAGTTCAAACTCACGGTATAACAGTCCCTCTCAATATAGTGGTATATCTAGATAAAACCAAATCTAGTTGCGAGGAAAGGGTGGGGGGGGGAGGGAGGCAAAAACCAACCGGGGGGCAACATTTAAATTTTTACCCTATCTTATATTTTCAGTCAGTCTCAACCGGTTGAACCTTTCTTTTTTTTTGTGTTCTTCAGGGCAGCGGCGGCTCGTGCAATGTGGCAACAATGGATTTCCTCCATTTAAAACTGTGTAAAATAATCGATTACTTGGTGAGGCGCAGCGCCTCACCTAGTATCGATCTTTTTGCATACGTTTAAATGGCAAAAGTGCACGGTTGCCAGATTGCACGAGCCGCCACTGCTTCAGGGAATCAGGGACTGGGGATTTCAACTTCTTGTGGAACGTAGTCATGACTTTGTTCCAAAAAAAAGTTGAAACCCCCGGTGCATAAACATCCAAACATTAGGATGCGATGAAAAAAAAAGCCTTTAAACATTCATTAAGATGTATACACCCAATTGCTTGAAACACTTTTAAGTTAAATGATAAAACGAAACAAAAACAAAAAACCAAAAGCAAAAAAAAAAAACAAATTTCTATACGGTGATATTACCATATTACCCTTTCAATGCCACGTCCGAGTATACTCAGCGTCTTCAATAAATTGTGTATGCAAAATCAGCACCGTTGTGTAGGAATATTTAAATACTCACTTAATTTGACCACGGGCGAAAATTGGTTTGTCTTCGTAAATAGAGTCCCTTCCTGGAAATTTTCAAGGTATATGGAGAACAGGTATGGACAACACGCGGAGCTTGGCTCTGATTGGTTGTGAAAAAAGCGACTCCGCCGCCATTTTTCTGACCTCGCGATTCAAATTTAGATTTCACATCTTGAAAAAGAAAATGAACAACGTAATTGATGATGTTAATCCATTCTATAGTCACAAAATTAACATTTAAAGATAAAAATTACATTTCATTGTTCAAATAAATAAAGTATTGCTTCAGATAAACTTCCCCTTCAAACCTAACCTCAAACAACAATGCAAGATATACACGGTGTAAATAGGAGACAAGATGGCGGCGAAATCGCTTTTTCCCAAGTGGCCACGCCCCCTGAGTCGAGTGTTGTCCATACCTGTTCTCCATATACCTTGGGAAATTTTGTTCGAGACTATACCGACACGATCTCAGCGAGTTCTGATTGGTTGTTGATTTGACACGGGCAGCTCCATAAGACGACGTCATCTAGCGGTGACTCCTGGAGACCAAAGGAGTCGATTATTTGCTATCTTGCCACTGTTAATTTTTCTTGAGCTCCATGCAGGGCTGCCGTTTTGCGTATAATCAATGCTATTTTTCAATTCACCGATGATTCCACCGGTTGAGAAAAGATTGCACAGTTCAGTTCAGTGCATCACTGTGATGAACTAAAATACTCGCATCTGTAATCTTTTCTTAATCGGTGGAGTCGTCGATGACTTTAAAAAACTTGCGGATATTTTAATTAATCAACGGAGTTTCCACCGGTTAAGGGAAGATTACAGATCAGTGTATTTTCGTGCATTACAGTCATACACTGAACTGAACTGTGTAATCTTTTCTCAACCGGTGGAATCATCGGTGAATAGAAAAATAGCATTGATTATACGCAAAACGGCAGCCCTGGCTCCATGAGGCATCGTGTCGGTACTCCCTAACCAAATTTCCATCAAGGAACAATATTCGTAACCTGATCGTAAAAGGGCTCATGACTTTATGAGTCCATTTATAAGTAGGTAGTTTTTAAATCCATTAGTACAATCAATTTGAAGAGAATCAGTTGGTAATTCTATCATTAATTTACGTTGGAAAAACATCCGATAGCTGAGGGGTTAGTGATGACCAGTGAGAACCGTTGCTTCAGTCCAATTTTGATTGTGACGTCACGTTATAACTATAAATGGTCTATTCTCCGGAAAGTTAAGGTCAACAACTTTTAAGAGCTCCTGTGGTGCCTGAATAAATAAAGAGTTTAATTACCAATGCTGTTATAGAAAAGACGATCATGAGAGGCATGCACAATCGTTCTGGTCGTGATACAGCGGTGGCTCGTATAATTTGGCAACAACGTTTTTCCTTCATTTGACTCAAATTAATCGAATTCTAGTGAAGTGCTGCTTCACAATCGAATCGATTGTTTTACGTAGAATCAAATGGGAGAAAAGCATTGTCACCAAATTTCACGAGATGCCATTGTCATGATGTCACCGCGAGTCGCATTAACCGATCCTTGATGTCTGACGCTCAAATTCAGTTTGGTTTGCGGCAAGAGGAAAAATAATACCCCAGCCCGGTGAAGAAAAAATACGAGCAAAAGACGAGGAAAGAAGAATATAAAGAAGATGAGAGGAAGAGAGAGAGAGAGAGAGAGAGAGAGAGAGAGAGAGAGAGAGAGAGAGAGAGAGAGAGAGAGAGAGAGAAAGAGAGAGAGAGAGAGAGAGAGAGAGAAGAGAATGAGAAGGGGAAGGGGGAAAAAAAATGAAATGACCAGTGGAACAGAAACGAGAACAATATTTTCCGTGCGGGGGGTCTTTTTTTATGGAGGTCACCCGCGAACGGGACAAGGCCGCGAAGAAAACCAGCTCGGCCAGATTTGTAGCCCAGAGGGATGGCGGAATTGAAAAACGCGAGGGGGTTGCGTTGCTTGGAGCAAGAGTTGTAGGGATGGCGGACGGAGGAGAGGGGCTGAGTGGTAACTATTAAATATTTCTGCTCGTAAATTCGTCCAAATATCTTTTCGAGTGGTCGCCAAATATAGTTTGTTTTTTCTTCTTTTTTCTTTTCCTGATGCTTCAATGACATTGTCTACGGTCTACGGGACGTCCAAATAAACGACTCCGCTAAAGAGGGGTGCATCGAGTGGAGCAAAGAGAGAGAAGGAGAGAGTATGAGTGAGTGAGAGTGAGAGAGAGAGAGAGGGAGAGAGAGATGAGAGTGCAATCGCCACTATGTAAATCAAAATCACAGTCTCGCTGCACCGCGTTATGGTACCGCGAGTTGCTTTGTGTAAATATTGTAAATGCACCGTGTACTTACATGGATGTTGTCTTGCGGCTCCCGGGTCTGTTGCGCGGCCCAAATGCTGAAACCGCACCGTGGGCTAAGGTCATGGGATTTACGAACAAAAATCATTGCTATCAGTGACTGCGCTGTCACTCCAAACTTTGACGCTTTTATGAAGAATATGAGACTCTTGCAAACTTTTGCTATAGGGGATTGAAGAGTTGATTCTTGCATAAAAAACCCCGAAAAAATGACGATGAGTACACTAAAAAAACCACAAAATTCACTCTCAGGATCGGGCTTAATGGTGGAGAGACGCCGGTATCATGGGAGATTCCTATCTAAATCGAGACATATCTCTGTGTTTCCTTGCAGGAGAAAGTGACGTAATAGACTCGGAAAGAGCCTCGCCAAAAAAGGACCAAATTTGGACCCTTTTTTCGCCCCTCGAAATCCTGGACCAAATATGGCTTAAATTACTCCCTAAGGTGACACTCGTGACACTCTCGTGTTAAAATTTCAGCTTGCATGCATTTCAATGCTTTCAATGGGGAACTTTGCCCCCTCCCCCATATCTCGGAAACCGTGCGTATACTCAAGCTGAAATTTTAACACGAGAGTGTCACGAGTGTCACCTTAGGGAGTAATTTAAGCCATATTTGGTCCTGGATTTCGAGGGACGAAAAAAAGGGTCCAAATTTGGCGAGGCTCTTTCGATCCGGTTGAAAAAGGTGTGCATGCAAAGACTTTTTTTACTGATTTAGCACGTCCCATAAGTCCTTACTAAGCCCAGAGATTACTAAGCCTAAGAGATATGGCACTTCCTATCTCCGCCGTGTTAAAAAACCGTTGGCCGGGCTCCGTAAAAAACGCCTGCAGAATGGCTGTGATACAACGTGCAGTACGCTGGTGACCGTAAACATTGTTGTTATTCATGTTGTTGGAAATGAGGTTAGATTCTCTGCAGCATCTAAATGTTTGTCATTTAATGGCCGATGAAATGATTAAAGTGACTTGGATTTTCAAATTCACGTACAAAATAAACTCAGAGCTCATTAAACTTCCCAAACACTTTATTAATCTTATTAATTTAGTTAGTGGCGTTGCTGTCAAATCTCATTCAAACAACAACAGTAGTAACAATGTTTACGGTCACCAGCGTACGCCACATTGCATACTTCGTGGGAGTCGAACAACACTTTTGAATCGTTATGCCATATCTCTTAGGCTTAGTAATCTCCGACTAAACCCAACCCAAAAAATGCTTTATTCCTTCTAGAAAAGAAAAAAAAAACAGTTTGGTTTTAGTTTTTAATTTCTTTTATTTCTCAAATCCTAGGTATGTACGTTGCTTTGAGAGGGGAGGGCATCTCAAAAGCCATGCTTTATAACACATGTAAAAAAATGAGGATTTAGAAGAATAAATTGTTGGCTACGTTGATTCAGGCTTGATTTCTTTCGCTGTTTCAGAAATAAATTGTCCATGTCCGAAATCACGAGGATATTGACCCACTGAGAGTCGAGTCTCGACCCATCATGCGATCTTGATTTTAATTATGCGCGCGGTGAGATCATTTTATTTTACAGAATGATATGCGTGAATCGTTAATCGGTGGTAATAAATTCCTGAATAGGATCGAGTATAGGCTCGCGTGCACGGGTTTTTATTTAAAATGTGTAACAACTGTTTGTTTTTTGTGAATGGCGCTTTTGCGATGATAGTTTAATTTATTGTTTGGGGAGGGGGGGGGGGAAACAAAAACAAATGAAACGCGTTTTACAGACAAAAATTACTTACTCTGTATTTTGTGCATTATTCGAGCTCTGTGAACCAGAAGAGTCTTGAGTCACTGCTATTGTTATCCGCCGTGATCCTGGAAAATTCAGGACTTTTTTAGGGATTCATTCTGTAAAATTAACAGACCGAAGAATGGGATGCAGCAAAAGGGGTAAGGTATGAATTCAATCAACTGTGAAATTATAGTTTTTATTCTTTTAAAAAAAAAGTCAAATTATAAAAATGAAAAAAAAAAAAAAACAAAAAAACAAAAAAAAAAAACTCTTGCGGTTCATACTCAACTATAATGCGATTTACAGAAAATACTTCAAAGGGTATCGATGATTTTTTTTTTTTTTTTTTTTTTTTTTTTTAAATTCTGCGTGAACTAACAATATGAGACAGTTTCTGGTGGAGCTCGATGTATTTACGGTTCAAACTTACCTTATTATGATTCGTCTTCATTCTCAGCGTATACTTTCGCGACCACCCAATCTCTGAATGCCCTCTGACTGCTGCCAACCTCTGGAAACAAATGTTTGATACATGTATTTTTTTCCCGGACATTTTGAACCGCTTATCTGGATATAGAAGCGAATTTTCGCGACGAATATATCCAACGAAATTATACAAAATCATTGCCAACCAACGCATGAAAACAGTGCGGATGACACAAAACTGGATCGTGTTTTTCGAACTTTTTCGGTGTTTTTAGGCATCGATGGCATCAATTCGATTTTGAATTCAAGTCCGGAGATGAATTCAAAATCAAATTGACGCCATCGATGCCCCGAAAACACCTAAAAACACATTTGAGTTTTCTCCAAGTTTCCTCGAATATGTTTGTTAGGTTGGTATTGTTAATCATATTCGATCGCGAAAATTCGCTTTAGTACAGATGAGCTTGACTTGTTTGACTATGAATTCTATGAGGTGCCTCAATTTTAAAGCCAAGCCTGTGAGATAAAAGTCTGATTCTATTAAGATGTTATAAAGTTTTAAAATAAAACCCCGAAAGTTGTAAAAATACCTGGTATAGCGCAAAATAAAATAGTTGCATCGATGTCAGTGGTGTGTGGCTGCAAATCTGCCAACGACGACGCGACTCAAATGGGTCTGTTGCAAACGTTTGCTCCAAGATTGCGCTAAAATGAGCTGGTCACAATGGAGTCTCATCTAATCGCATTTTTCTATGCTGAGAAAAGTGATTCATAATAGAGAAAGCTGTAATAGACGATTTTAGTGCGAAGTCAACGGTTAGCCAACAACCACAACAATGCACTCATCGGTCGCAATCGGTTGTGATAAAACTCGCGTAGCGTTCCAAACTATCTCACTCCCTCTCCCGTGACCCCCATGTATATCCATCTCTTTCTAGTATCGAAATTCGTATACAGGGCCTTGTTTTACGACACATTATTATCAAAATTGCATTAAAATGCCTCGAGAAATTCATTCCTGCCATAAAATTTCACAAAATAAGTCTCTATATACGATTTTTGAAATTAGAGTGAGATGGCAGTAGGTACATAGGGGTCACGTGAGAGCGAGAGAGATAAACTGGCTTTGTTTGGAACGCTCATCACCGGCAGTCGCCATTACTAAAACCCTCTATAAGATGGGACTTCCCTAATTGTAACCCGCTTATTTGACGGCCGTCTTAGATTTCTCTTGAAACGCCTGTTGCAGTTTTACGAGTGAATTTTGAGACTTTCTGATGCTTTCAACGTGATTTTAAACAAGGGAATATACCCTCCAAAACGCTGTACATCAAAAGTTTGAAACAAACCCATTCTCCTTTAAAACCCATGATAAATTATCGGATCATTATTTGTGCAGCAAACCACCTTCAATTCGACCCTTTCCACGGACTGAATGAAATGTTGCCTGACTGCAAACTGCGCTATCAAAGTTCCTCTACTTCTCGGTGAGGTATATAAAAACAATAATTTTTTCTAAACAGGAACACACGATCAAAAGCTATTCAAAGATAATCGAAGAAAAAAAGTGTCAACACTTTAAAAAGTAATAAATAAAAAATGAAAAATAAAAAAAAAAAAAATGTGAAAGTTACAATCAAAAATAGGCTTCGCGCATAAAGACGGTCTTGTCGAAGCGCGCTGTCTCATCAACATAACATAAATAATCCAATTTAAACTTTTATTACCTATAACTCGCTTCGCATAACCATGGCTTTTGAATACATTATCGTCGAAGGCATGATGCGTTATATTAAAGCTGTTACTTTGTACTATAGGGATAAGGAAAAAAACTCTCTAAAGTTATCTGTTTATGCAACCAACAAGCCTCAAACATACATTTTATCAAGTTTAATCATTTTGAAATTAATTTTCGCGCCGTTTCGAAAAGAGCTGGAAAGAAAGTGATATGCATGCAAAACCCTTCTTGTCACCGATAAAAAGAAAAAGGCAATAGGGATAAAAAGGGGAGGGGTGGGGTTGGGAGAGGGGTTTCGGGGAGGGGAGAGGGATACATTCCCACTTTTATACAAAGTTGATCTATTTCAGAATAAACGAGGTCGATGTTACTTGTCACCAGAGAGCGTATCGAATTTTTATTCAAAACATCTTTGTGAGTGCAAGCCGTAACGTTAATTCTGCCTGCCCACCCCCTCTCCTGCATCGTTTCCTGCAAACCGGAATCTTTTGTGATTCATTACCATTATTATTACCCCTAACTATCTTGAAAAGTTGTCGGGCGAGAAAGAGAGTCTGAACTCTGAACGATAAACTTATGTATGCAAAGTTTCGCTATCGCCCAGCTGTCAGATATATGGAAAGAATCAAACACTGTTTTGAATTCATAATTTTAAGCAGCTTATTTAAATATAAAATCCCGGAAACAAAATAAAAAATAAAATAAAAAGCAGCAGCATACGGTGTTATCATGGAAGGGTTGGGAATTACCGCAGAAAATATGGAATTTTTCGGTGGAAAAAGCAACTTTTAGTTAGTATCTAACCTAATCTATAACCTTTATTGGAGACTTTTTCGAGAAAACATGAAAACTGTGTTTGAATTCCTCCCCCTTCCCCCAATTTGGGATCAATTCCCTGTATGACTTTCTTGTTTCAAATCACTTGGCTCAGTAGTTTTCGAGAAAAATGCCCTACACGGGTGGTCTGGGACACCCTCATAATTGCACAATGCACTTGAATGAAAACGAATTTGTATTAATTGGCTTTCCATTATACAGGGTGTCAATTAAAAAAGGAGCCAGGCTTAATATCTCAAAAACGGCTCAGAATTTCGAAAAACGCTGAAACACGTGTTCAATTATTTCAAGGGGGACATCTTTTGAGGGGGTCTCCAATTTCGGGGACCCCCTCTGGGGGGCCCCAGGGGAGTCAAGTCCCATATTTCAAATGGGAACCCCCATTTTTTATTTGATAATCGGAAAGAAGGTAAAATTCTAAGACTTTTGGCGCAAACCGAAAGTCAATATCGTTTTTCGAGTTCGATATATCGAAGGCCAAAGTTCGATATAGACCCATCTTCAGAAATTCGTAACTTTCCTTTAAATAGTCCAAATTTCAAAAAATTTGGGTCTAAAATGTTCTATAGAGCGAGCACTTTTCAGAAAAAAATTCAATTTTAACAGAATTTCAGTCAAAATTCGGTTTTAAAGCCCCCAAACATTTTTAACGATTTTGGCCCCCACGGGGGGCTATCAGAAAAATTCCGAGAGACGACCCCTATCGAGTGATACATCAATCAAAAAAGCGTAACAAACTGCGCATTTTGGCGCAAACCGGAGGTCCATATCGTTTTTCATATTCGAGATATCGCATTCTGTAAATCGACATTTGACATTCGATATCTCGATTATGAAAAACGGTATGAACCTCCGGTTTGCGCCAAAATGCTCAATTTGTTACGCCTTTTTGATTGATGTATCACTCGATAGGGCTCGTCTCTCGGAATTTTTCTGATAGCCCCCCGTGGGGGCCGAAAACGTTAAAAATGTTTGGGGGCTTTAAAACCAAATTTTGACTAAATTTCTGTTAAAAATGAATTTTTTTCTGAAAGGTGCTTGCTCTGTAGAGCATTTTAGACCCAAAGTTTTTGAAATTTGGACTATTTAAAGGAAAGTTACGAATTTCTGAAGATGGGTCCATATCGAACTTTGGCCTTCGATATATCGAACTCGAAAAACGATATTGACTTTCGGTTTGCGCCAAAAGTCTTAGAATTTCACCCTCTTTCCGGTTATTAAATAAAAAATGGGGGTCCCCATTTGAAATATTGGACTTGACCCCCCTGGGGCCCCCCAGTGGGGGTCCCCGAAATTGGGGACCCCCTCAAAAGATGTCCCCCTCGAAATAATCGAAGACATGTTTCAGCCCTTTTCGAAATTCTGAGCCGTTTTCGAGATATTTAGCCTGGCTCCTTTTTTAATTGACACCCTGTAGAACCCTTTAAAAGCACAGCGCCAAAGTCCTTATAGGTTTAGTTTTGCTTTGATTTAAAGGAGTGAAAAATTTCCAATTCGCCAAAGATTATTGGTGAGCTGTGCCTTCTCTTCGAAACGAGCTCTGACGGAGACAAAGATACCAAGCCTGCAGAAAATGCAATGCACAGCGTACCAAATACGAGCGTTAAATTGTATAATGTGCGTTGCGCATTGCATACCTTAGTTATAATACGCACATTTGTCCCATGCCAGTAGAACATATAGTATACACGTTATTACCACAATGTAGCGTGATCAGGAACAGTGATGAATTCTTCCCATAAATAATATAGGTCAAAAGGGAAAGAGGTATCATAGAATATTTATTTCATCGCGGTCAGGTGCGCTTTAGGGATGAGCTATATAAGTCATGGTTGAATGATTATTTAATACAAATTTTATTATTGCAGGTGAATGCTGAACCCTTTCGTAACTGGTACGTTGCAGGAATTACCAGACGTGTACCTTAAAGTATCTAACCCTTTTTGCGTGGCTCTATTGTTAATGATGAAGAGTGATATAGACACATACACATTATTGTCATTTTTTTTTTTTCCAGAGCCTTTACGGTTGACTCACTTCATACAGTACATAACTCTGCGGTCTTGTACCAGGTTTTTATCTGAACATCGATTGGGTGCTTGAGAATTTAGTAGACAGTTTTAATTTCTGTGATATTGTGGTAATCACTATTGCGTTCTAATGAGTTCTTTGGTTTTTACGACGAAACAGTGAATACCGTGACAACGTATAACAATGGGACCTGACAAGAAGCAGCCCTTTGTCTGATCCAATAGGCAATGACGTCATTTATTTGCCTCTCATCTGGATACAGTTTCGTACGCATGGGGGGGGGGGGGGGGGCAAGAAATTTCACTTTTTTATCCGTGAAAAACTAGTCTAGGGTGGAAATTTGCCTTGCACATTGCATGAGAGTTAAGAAAACATGAAATATTTTGTAAATAAAACTTGTATTCGTCAAACGCAAAGTGCTGTCTTACAGGCAAATCGTAAACGGCTTGCGTTTTGCCTAGGCAAAGAGCAAGCAGCTTATTTATGACCCTGGTAAATAGAATCAGCTAAATGTCATCATGTCGACAGTTCGCATGAGATTTGAGACCTGACATCATCATGACGTCAACAAAGATTATGCTGATATATTGACATTATGTTGACGTCATGATGATGTCCAGTCTCAAATCTCATGCTAACTGTCAACATCCTGATTATTTTTACCAGGGAGAAAAAATTCAGATTAAACGAAATGGTGACTTACAGAATAAATGTATCAAGATTTACTTCAGCTCATTTGAAAGCTAACAAGCCGACGAAAATGCGGTGATTTTATCAGATTAGGTTTATTTTGATTAGTTCCTCTCACCAATGGTATTTTAGATGAGGTATGTTTGAACATCTGTATCTTTCTGTTTTCTGGTCATAAAAATAAACGGCTTTGCGATTTGCCCGTGACATATACAGATATAGTTTAAACTCAAACCACTGTGTTTGATACATTTACCTGCAAAAAGCATCCCATCATCGGATCACGTACACGGAAAAAAAACTACGGTGAAAATAACCGTACGGATACCTGATTTTGGCACCTGCTAGATGTTATGGTAATGTTAACCAGAAGTATACTATGTTTTGACTGGGTATTAGGTGATGTTACCTCATTGCATGTCGAATGTATTCAAAAGTATCGGTAAATGTATCATACTTCTGGCCAAGTTTACCATAACATCTAGCAGGTGCCAAAATCAGGTATCCGTATGGTTATTTTCACCAATCTTTTTTTTTCCGTGTATGAAACACGCATAAAGTAAACTATCAAGATAGAGATGATTCCTCAAACCTTCAAAACTCAAAACTCAAACAACATCAAATCCTTTACTGTTTTAACGAAAAGTTCTAAATACGTGAATTGCTACAGATTAAAAAATAAATAAATACAAATACAGAAGCGAGACTTAATTTAACTCTTGGCGATTTAGTTACAGAACACGGGGCAAAACCTGCTTTCATTCGAGTAAAAGTTGTGCACGCAGAGAGACACTAAAGATGTACCCATAAATTGTGAAGCTGCAGTGCGGCCGATTGCGTCGTGTCGCATTGCAGGTGCAGGATCGTCTACAAACCACCACCAATTGAAAAACTTGGAAGGAACGCAGCGAGCACCCTATCTACCCTTAATTGACTACGACCTGCTTAAAATGTCTCTCTCACTGAAAATCTGCAGAAAGTTTAAGTTCGTTGAAGTTACAGTTAAAGTCCAGGTCCGCGACTACTTAATCGTACATTTCGTAACTCTACCTCCCCCTCCAACTCCCTCTACCCTCCACCTTCAACTTTCCCCCTCCACACCCCCAACACCCCCACCTCCCAACTCACTCCCCTCTCCATGTTATTTTCAAAGCTCTTTTATATTCACCCGTCTTGGATGTTTATCCATCTCTTTTGCCACTAGGCACAAATTCAACTTTTAGCGCTTTAACCCTGGTGAGCGCTTTTGGGACAAAAATTGTTCATGAAAAAAAAAAGTAAAGGATAACTTTAACCCTACGGTCATTCCTTTAATGTGCAGCAATTTGGATGGTTAATACTTACACCAAGATCTATCAATACAATAACAATAATACAAGACTCTTGGTTACGGTGGCGGGTACAGACAATTTTTCCTGCAGGCTGATTCTACTCATTTGGTCGCGACGAGACGAGATAGCAAGAAACGATCAATCCCATTGGTTTAAATGGCGTCACGTGACAGATTTGAAGTCATTGGAGCGGGATCGCAGCAAGCTCCGAGTCATTCATTTCGAAATCATGACTCGGAGCTTGCTGCGATCCCGCTCCAATGACTTCAAATCTGTCACGTGACGCCATTTAAACCAATGGGATTCATCGTTTCTTGCTATCTCGTCTCGTCCCGTCCAAATGAACAGAATCAGCCTGCTGGGGGGGGGGGGGGGGGAGGTGGTTGGCACATATTTTGAACTGTCACAGGAAGCAGTTTTGGGCAGTGGCGGCTCGTGCAATGTGGCAACAACGTATTCTCTCCATTTAAACATATGTTAAACAATCTATCTTCAGGACACCCCCAAGATATCGATACTTTTGCATAGATTTAAATGGCAAATAAGCATGGTTGTCAAATTGCACGAGCCGCCACTGGTTTTGGGCTATTTTCTGTTGATAAACGGCAACAGTTGAGGCTTAAGGGGGAAGGCATGTGCCCCCTCTGGATCCGTCATTGCTTGATCATATTCTTGACAGTCAGAGGTTCGTATTGTAATAAACTTACACACGGAAAAAAACTACGATGAAAATAACCATACGGATACCTGATTTTGGAACCTGCTAGATGTTATGGTAATGTTAACTAGAAGTATACTATGTTTTGACTAGGTACTAGGTGATGTCACCTGATTGCATGTCGAATTTACTTACAGTATCGGTAAATGTACCATACTTCTGGTCAAGTTTACCATAACATCTAGCAGGTGCCAAAATCAGGTATCCGTATGGTTATTTTCACTGATCTTTTTTTTTCCGTGCAGTAAGTTGTTTTTTAAATATCCGAATGGCTACAGAATATACGAACCATCTAAAGGTAAAATACACTTTTCCGCCCTTTTTCAGTGCAGATGTAATAAACTAGACTTTGTGTGCCTTATTTATTAGGTTTATTAAACTTTTGCTTTATGAATAGATGGTTCAATTCTTCAACTTTCAACGGCAAAAAATAGACAGAAACGAAAAATTAAAAATGAATTTCCTATTTGATGGGTTGTTTTGGAGTCGTAGTTTTTTTTTCTCGAAAAATAACCATAAATATAAAGAAACTAGAGGCCGGTGGCGGCCAAGCGTTCCGTTTCGCGTCTTGCGCGTGATTTTGTTTATTCGAGCTAAGACTTTGACTTGATATCCACTCCCTAACTCCGTTTGCTATTCGCCCATCTAATCCTGCTCCAAAGGACGAAATCTAAAAACTTACTCTATTATTCCTGCAATTCTAAAGTGGTATTTTCTCATGTACCCCAAAATGTTTAGAAAACGGGAGTCATTTTTTGGAAAGGGGGCATAAATAGCATAACCCCCCGCCCCCCCACCCCCTTGCATGAAACTTAACCATTTTAGGGGGGGTCGTTCTCAAGAGGGCCCGACCCAAAAACCGTAAATTTTTTTTTGGCGCTCATGGAGCCGCCAAAACTCTTAGAATCGGCGCATTTGGATGCACCGTATTAGCGCATGTGGATTATACGATTTAGAACATACAGAGAAAAAAAGGGAAGGAGAAAAAGAGATAGCGAGAGAAAAAACCATGCTTTCAAAAAAAAATGAGAAGTTGGGGGTAAGCAAACAAATACGCATGACCGAGATCGCACACCTACGATAACCTTTCGTTGAACTGACATGACAATAAGACATTGCGTTTTAGTAGGTAAATCAAAAATCTGTATAAAAATGGAAAAGAAATTTTGCGCGGGAAAAGTATGCCTTTTTAAAACAGCCCTTTATTAACGACAAAAATTTGTTAAAATAGGTTGGCTCGGAAATTCAAGCAAACTTCATATAACTTTTTCTTTTTTTAAGCTTTTTGGACGTGAGGTCATTTACAACCCTATTTTTTGGGAGTCATTCTTTCATAGCTTTTTGACAATTGATGCTCAATGCTCAAAAGATGTCTCTCCAAAATTTTTTGAAATTAGAGTGAGATAGCAGTACATGCGGGGGTTACGTGAGACCAAGAGAGACAGTTTGTCTTTCTTTGGAACGCTCATCACCAAGTCAGCACTAAATCATCTATTTCGAAAAAGAAAAAAAAACGCCTTCATTTAATTTGACACACTTTGACCCCACAGTTTAAAAAAATAACAGGTGTATAAAATCAAATGAATCGTTAAAAACTACAAAATACCCAAGAAATCTAACGTTTTTTTTTTTTTTTTTTTTTTAAATTTAAAAAACAGCCCTTTTAAAAAAACATCAAAACCCTTACCGAGATGCGAACTAATACAAACAGCACAAATCGCCAACTTTGAAAGAGGATGTGTAACAATATTCTGGGTCCGTTGGACCCGTTGGTAGTATTCTTAGATAAATCACTTATACATTCAAAGTAAACAACACATTTTCAACAGGAAACCAATTTTTTTCATTACTCAGTAATATTCGAGAGCATATTATTGATAGGAGAAGATAACCATCGTCTCAACTCATCATCACTAATATTTTGGTTTTTTTAAAAAATTCTTAAAACCTACCCCAAATTTGCTGGGTTACAATCGAGATATCAATTCAACGCACCGATCTCAACAAAGTCATCTCTAGTTGATGTCCCCTTCTATAAATCTGCGTTTAATACATATGATAATTATCGAAGCTCTATTTCGCGAAGTTATACAGCAACCTCGTCGAGCCATCAATCAATGACTGTACGTGCTGCCAGATTTGACATAAAATATACACATTTTACATTAAGTCTCAAGTGCCTGAATTTTTTACAACCATCTAGCAGCACTGTGACTGTCCCATTGTTTACATATACGTAAAATCATGTGTAAAAAGTCGAAGCTATACATCGATATCATACGAAGTGACTTCATTGAAGTCGCTTTTAAAATGCTTCTATACCCGAATGTGTTTTTCCCCAACGACCTCTATATTGAACCGGCAAACGAATACGAACCAGCGTAACCCGCAAAAAAGGGTTGGGTTAGAATAGAGGTGCTTGGCCGGATGGGAGCACCTCTGTTTACACGATTTTTATGAAGATGTTCTCTTCCGTTTTTCGCTTCTAAAACTCCTAATTTTACACGGATTTTGCTTTTCTTGGTTTTAAATAAAGGAGGATAGCTTGGGTTTTGACCTCCGCCCTACCGGGCCCGGGTAACGTTCTTTCGAAATAAGGGAAAATATAAGTCGTTGAAGTGGACACCCGTTGGTATGCTCTGAAGCCCTTTGCAAATCACGTTCGCCTGTTTACGAATTCAATCTGTCTACAAACGGTTTTTAGTCATTTTTTGTCTACTCCTTCACTCTCAGTCCTTTAGTGCTAGATTCTTCAAAATCCGAAAAGTTTTAGTGGCTGAGGAGGTAATTTTTCTATACTGTGTAGTGTGTACGTAAACCCCCCTGTGTTAGAGTTCGTGGTTACTTACTTGAGTTCGTAAATTTTTGTACATTTCCCTTCTGGATGATTTTTCATTCCTAATATTGTTTTATCAATCTGCGCTATCATCAGTGTCTATTAAATACTGTGATTGTAGTGAAAACCCCCCCGCCGTTAAATCAGGATGTCGGATCGAGCCGACCACTGAAAGGGTTCTGGGTTTGTCATCATCAAATTTTTTGAAGTACTCATCATGTCAGGAGTGATTCCCTCTTATTCCTTTGTTTAGTTGCAGCATAATTCAGCCTTGAATCAGGATTCATCGTAAAATTCCTCTCTTTGAATCATTCGTGGTTTTTGCGCATTCTTCGGAATCTTAAAGGTGAGCTTGGAGGGGTAGGCAGGGAAAATGGAATATAAGATTTGTGTCAAGATTTCTACCAACAGCACCTAGAGGCTCATTTGTTAAGTTCATGAAGTCGTATCGGAAAGTATTAGATGGCAGTTATATGAGGGGCCATGTTTCTTCATCACACATTTTAGCATTTTTAACTGCTGCGACTCGAAGTCACTTACGGGAACACTTTCGGAAACGGACTGAACCGCCACAAGACGCAATGAGTGCGAGAGAGAAACCTTAAAACGCGAGAGGTCTCTCTCTCGCACTCGCAGTAGCTTACGGAAACACTTTGGGAAACGGACCGAATCGCCATAAGACGCAATGAATGCGAGAGAGAAACCTTGAAACGCGGAGGTCTCTCTCTCGGGACTCGCAGTCGCTCACGGGGAAAAATTTGGAAACGGGCCGAACCGCCATAAGACGTAATGAGTGCGAGAGGAAACCTTGTAACGTGGGGGGTCTCTCTCTCGCACTCGCAGTCGCTTACGGGAATAATTTGGAAACGGACCGAACCGCCCCCAAGACGCAATGAGTGCGAGTGAAACCTTAAAACGCGAGAGGTATCTCTCTCGCACTCGCAGATGCTTACGGGGAAAGCTTTGGGAAACGGACCGAACCGCCATAACACGCAATGATGCGAGAGAGAAACCTTGAAACGCGAGAGGCCTCTCTCTCGCACTCGCAGTCGCTTACGGGAATATTATGGGAAAAGGACCCACTGCCATAAGACCAATGAGTGCGAGAGAGAAACCTTGAAACGTGAGAGGTCTCTCTCTCCACTCGCAGTCGCGTACGGGAAAAACCTTGGGAAACGGACCGAACCCCCATAAGACGCAATGGTGCGAGCGAGAAACCTTGAAACGCGAGAGGTCTCTCTCTCGCACTCGCAGTAGCTTCCGGGGAAAAATTTTTGGGAAAAAGGACCGAACCGCCATAAGACGCAATGATGCGAGAGAGAACCCTTTAAACGCGAGAATCTCTCTCTCAAGGTTTCTCTCTTGCACTCATTGCGTCTTATGGCGGTTCGGTCCGTTTCCCCAAAATGTTCCCGTAAGCGACTGCGAGTGCGAGAGAGAGACCTCTCGCGTTTTTAAATTTCTCACTCGCACTTATTGCTCTTATGGCGGTTCGGTCCGTTTTCCAAAAATTTTTCCCCGGGAAACGACTGCGAGTGCGAGAGAGAGACCTCTCGCGTCTTAAGGTTTCTCACTCGCATTCATTGCGCCTTTTGGCAGTTCGGTCCGTTTCCCAAAATTTTTTCCGTAAGCGACTGCGGTTGCTAGAGAGAGACCTCCGGTTTCAAGGTTCTCTCTCGCACTCATTGCGTCTTATGGCGGTCCGGTCCCTTTCCCAAAGTGTTCCGGTAAGCGACTGCGAGTGCGAGAGAGAGACCCTCGTGCTTTAAAGGGTTTTTCTCTCGCACTCATTGCGTCTTATGGCGGTTCGGTCCGTTTCCCAAAGTGTTCTCGTAAGCGACTGCGAGGGGAGAGAGAGAGACCCTTTTGCGTTCAAGGTTTTCTCCGCACTCATTGCGTCTTATGGGGGTTTGGTTTCCCAAAGGTAAAAGACTAAATGCGAGAGAGAGACCTTTCGCGTTTTAAAGGGATCTCTCTCGCACTCATGCGTCTTATGGGGGTTCGGGCAGTTTCCCCAAAATTTTTCCCCTAAGAGACTGCCAGTGCGGGGAGAGAGAGACCTTTCGCGTTTCAAGGTTTCTCTCTCGCACTCATTGCGTCTTATGGCGGTTCGGTCGTTTCCCCAAATTGTTCCCGTAAGAGACTGGAAGTTTCGAGAGAGAGACCTTTCGCGTTTCAAGGTTCTCTCTCGACTCATTGCGTCTTATGGCGGTTCGGTCAGTTCCCCAAATTTTTCCCGTAAAGACTGAGTGCGAAAAGGGGAAGGGAAACCCTTTCCCTTTTAAGGTTTTTTTTCTCGCACTCATTGGGCTATGGCGGGTTTGGTCCGTTTCCAAATTTTTCCGTAAAGGGCTGCAGTGCGAGAGAGAGACTTTCGCTTTTAAGGGTTTTTCTCCGCACTCATTTGGGCTTATGGCGGTTCGGTCCGTTTCCCAAATTTCCCGTAAGGCTGCGGTTCACAGCAGTCCGATCACAGCGCTAAAAATGCTAAAAAATTGATGAAGAAACGGGGCCCCTATATAACTGCCACTAATACTTTCCGATAGACTTCATGAACTTAACTGAATGAGCCTCAAGGTGCTGTTGGTAGAAATCTTGACCCAAATCTTATAGGCCATTCTCTCAGCCTCCCCCTCCAAGCTCACCTTTTAGATTCCGAAGAATGCGCAAAAACCACGGATGGTTCAAAGAGAGGAATTTTACGATGAATCCTGATTCAAGGCTAAATTATGCTGCGCTAAAAAAAGGAAAAAGGGAAATCACTCCTAAATAAATGAGTACTTCACAAAATTGATGATGACTAACCAAAACCCTTTCAGTGGTCGGCTCGATCCGACATCCTGAGTTAACGGCGGGCGGGTTTCACCCAGTGCTGCCGTTTAGCGGACTTTTGTCCGAATTCGGGCTTTTTGAAGACATTCGGAGATTTATCCGACATTTTGCGGACTTTCCTGAAAATCTGGTAAAGAATAGGTAGGAAAAAGCGGCTAACAGCCGTTCATCGTACACACTTTTCACTCCGTCGCCTTTTATGATTTATTTCGCCGATTTCAGTCGTCTCCACATGCATCATGCTGCGTTAAAATAAGGTTGCTCAAATTTTTTTAAAATTTTTTATGTTCCCTTTTTTTTTTGCCAGTAACTAGTAAAAAAGTTTTTTTTTAAAATTTTTTTAAAAATTTTTTCTACGAAAGCATGGATTAAAACAAGTATGGAAAATATGAGGGGGGAAAATTTCCCCTTTTCAGTGTCTCTAATGAGTCAAAAATTGGATTGGAGTAGGATGAATACCTACATTTCATCAGTAGCAGCTGAACAACGTTCTAAAGAGTTAAATTTTTTTTATTTGACCTCTTGACCAGCAACACCATTGCAAGAAATAAAAATAATTAAATTTCCCGCTAGGAGAACACGGGGGTATTCAGGCTGGGAGCAGACGGAAAAGAGAAAAAGTCCAACTTTTCAGGTGTTTGTCACCCATTCTCGGCCCCTTGGCTAGCAATATGCGTACTTTCTCGAAAAATCACGCAGACTTTTTAGCGGATATTTAAAAATTTTACGGACTTTTTTGCGGACTTTTCAAATATTTCGTGCGGATTTTTTTGCGGACATTTCAAAAAAATTTCGGACTTTTTGCGGACTTTTGGCGGACTTTTTGACCGTACCAGAACGGCAGCACTGGTTTCACCACAATCACAGTATTTAATAGACACTGATGATGGCGCAGATTGATAAAATAAATTAAGAAAAAATCATCCAGAAGGAAATGTACAAAAATTCCCAAACTCAAGTTAAGTAACCACGAACTCTAACACAGGAGGGTTTACTGGTACACCTACACAGTATAAAAAAATTACCTCCTCAGCCACTAAAACTTTTCGGATTTTGAAGAATCTAGCACAAAAAGGGACTGAGAGTAAAGGGAGTAGACAAAAAATGACTAAAAGCCGTTTTGGTAGAAATTGAATCGTCGTAAACAGGCGAACGTGATTTGCAAGGTCTTCAGAGCATACCAAGGGGTGCCACTTCAACGACTTATTTTTTCCATTTTTTTTCAAAAAAAACGTTCCCGGGCCCCGGGTGGGGCGGAGGTCAAAGCCCAAGCTATCCTCCTTCTATTAAGACCAAGAAAAGCAAAATCCGTGAAAAAATTAGGAGTTTTAGAAGCGAAAAACGGAAGAGAACATCTTCATAAAAATACGTTAAACAGAGGTGCTCCTACCCGGGCCAAGCACCTCTATTCCTAACCTAACTTTCCTTCTTGGGGGTTACGCGGGTTCGTATTCGTTCGCCGGTCTTATATAGGGGTCGTTGGCCCTTCCGCGCAAAAAACATATAAATCACAATCGCCACGGTAACGTCAACCCGCTCGATAAAATTTAAAAAAAAAAAAAAAAATTGACAGAGCAGCACGTTTCTCGCTCACACGCGTACAAAATCGATGCTCGTCCGCACGTATGCATTTAAAAAGGATGACAAAATCTCGCTTCTCTCCCCCCACCCTTGCAAAACGAACTGATTCGCATCCTTTTCGCACTCGCACAATTTTTCCAAGAAAATTTTTTTAGCTTTTTAAAAAAGGGACGCGGGGCCCGCACGGAAAAACTTATATTTTTCCCGAAGCATTGAAGCCGACCCTACCGATCGGTACCAGGCCCCTACCGAACGGTGCAGCGGTTCTCTAGGAACTTAGCTTCATTCTTACAAATATAATATAGGATTTACGAAATATGTTGAAAACTGGTCTTATAAAACAATCAGTATCATCTATGATATGCACAGTAACGTTGTTGGAATTCTGTGTCTAGTTAGCTGCTCTGAAACACTTGCACTTTTATTCACAACCAGTTATTTCCACGGTATAACTTGCAATATTTGATTCAAGGTTTAAAAAAATGAGGGAAAAAAACCAAAACCAGATCGCCCAAGATCTATTATATCATGCATACTAGTCCCTCTATTGGTATGGTTCGTTATAGGCTTACTTTATTCAAAGTTGTTGATGAAGCTAATGACAAACAAAACAAGAAAGTATTTCAAAAGCTTACAGGTTAAGTAAAATAGAAAAATTCGGATTCATATCCACAAAATTGACAACATTGCGCCTCTGACGTTCGTCCGTGTCACTGATTACTATCTCAAAAGATACCTCTTATAGAGTTCAGAGCAGTGATTCTAAAAAATCTAACCAGATCTCCCCGAGACACCCTATAATTTTTGAATCTACGATTCTCGATGGAAGTTAATTAAGAGCGGAAACAAACGCCCCCAGATCCATTAATTTGTCACCATGTCTAATTACTATTCACAATAATTGGTGTCGTAGAGGTGCTTCCATCTTAATGCCAGGAGAAACGAAGGGAATTCAGTGCCATCAACATCTTCTTCTTCTTCCTCTCCTTTCACCGTATTCTTTTTTTCTCGCTTTCCAAGAAAAGGCTTGATAAGTATAGCATTCGTTTTCGCACCCGAGTCATCCTAACCCTTCGTTCGGTTCTTTTTGTTTTTTGTTTGTTCTGTTTTTTTCGAACGCCGGTTTTTGACGAGCAGACGAGTTTCCTTGGCACCTTATTAATAAAAACCGAACGTACTCAACCGGGGCACATTGCAGTGTCACTCAAAATCAAGAGCCAGAGAGAAAGAGATCTTCATTTGCATTTTGAACTTCTTTTCTTTCTTTCCTTTTTTTGTCTCCCATTTTCAGCTTTTCTCTTCGTCCGTCTTATTTCTCATAGCGAATGCAATTAGACCTCGGGCAGGAGCGGGTTTATTCTCTGCGGAGTTGATAAGTTAATTAACAAACATCCTAATTTATTAAAAGAAATTGCGGAGGGAAAAGGAAAAAAAAAAGTACTGAAACGAAGAACGAATGAAAATTGAATTGAATGGCATCATGAAGGAATACGCATTGTTTACGTGAGCTAAAAAAGAATACGTATCGAGGGGGGAGAGAGAGAGAAAAAGAGGAGAGAAGAGGAAGAGAGAAAGAGAGAGAAAAGAAAGAGAGAGAGAAAGAGATAGAGAAAAGAGGGGAGAGGAGAGGAGAGAGAGACAGGAGGGGGTGGAGGAAAGGGGGATAGGGGAAAAAGAGAAAGTGGGGAGAGGGAATAAAAGGGGGGGGGGAGAGGATATGAACAAAGAGGCCACTACGATGGGGGTGACTTGTAATTAATAGCTATACAGTGCGAAAGGAGAAGGTAACTTAGGCGAGAGAGAGAAAAAAAAATAGGCTGAAAATCCGCATGAAAGGGGTGAGAAGTAGCATCAGGCGCTTGAAATGAGTAATGTGCTTAAAAATGCGTGTCTTGGAATCAGGAGTGATCTCTATGAAATGCTCCTAATTTTTTTTTTTTTTTTTTTTTTTTTTTTTTTTTTTTTTTTTTTTTTTCCAACCTTCCCTTTACGAACGTTTCACCTCTCTCCAACCCCCTCGCAAGTTGACTCTTATTTTTAACCCGTGCCTGCCTCGGTCACCCCTTCGCCGCCCCGTGCTATACTCCCCCGACTAAATGAAGCACGTCTGAATTTTAAGCAGGAAAAAATAGAGGGGAGGGGCTGGGGCTCCACCGAAACAATCTCGAGAGCTAATTTTCAAGACTGAATTTCGAGTTAAAGAATCTGGTCACCCTACCCTACCCCACCGCACCACGCTAGCCGCGCCGCGCACCGTGGAGAATGCTTGATTTACTGCGATATTCGTAGGAGCGGGTGAGGATAAGGGAAAGAGAAAGGGAAGGAGGGGGGCGGTAAATTTGAGGAAAAAACAATGCGACTGCACTCTGCTAGCGAGTGATTATTAGATGAGGCGTGCAGCATTGTACGTGATAACGCTGTCGAATTTTGGGTGCATACCCTCTAATAGTCGGATACAGCAAATGAGGAGATGGAAGTTGAAAATCCGAGAGACATAGAATCTCAATAGGTATAGAGTTAAGACAAGCGAGTAGTTAATCTCTGAATGGTCAATGGGTTTCAGGCTCTACGGGCATCTAGAGTCCCTATTATAGAGTAAAGATGGTTTTTTTGGTCTCCTTCGCCGCAACTAGGGCCCAATAGACAAAAAAGATAAGAGGAGAAGCAGCAGAAGAAGAAGAAAAAGAAGAAGAAGAAGAAAAGAAGAAGAAGAAGAAGAAGAAGAAGAAGAAGAAGAAGAAGAAGAAGAAAAAGCAAAGCAGAAGAAGAAAAAGGGAGAAGAAGAAGAAGAAGAAGAAGAAGAAGAAGAAGAAGAAAAAGAAGAAGAAGAAGAAGAAGAAGAAAAAAGAAGAAGAGAAAAGAACAGAAGAAGAAGAAAGAAAGCAAAGAGAAGAAGCAGAAAAAGAAGAAAAGAAGAAGAAGAAAAAAAAGGGAAGAAGGAGAAGAAGAAGAAAAAAGAAAAAAGAAAAGAAGAAGAAGAAGAAGAAGAAGAAGAAGAAGAAGAAGAAAAAAAAAGGAAAAGAAGAAGAAAGAAGAAAAGAAGAAAAGAAGAAGGAAAAGAAGAAGAAAAAGAAGAAGAAGAG
>VMOF01000320.1:55300010-55360010 GCA_011764245.1 Trialeurodes vaporariorum | reverse complement strand
AATGAAGGTTCGATGCCGACTTCAAAAACTAATGAGGTTATTTGTGTCTCCTTCGACAGTACCTATATACATATAGAGAACCAGAATGGTATAAGATTCAACGCGGACATGACTTCGACAGCCCACCGCTAAATTTTAAAGATATACAATTGCTTTCCAGAGTTTGGATTAAAAAGTCCTTTGTTATCAAAGAGGAATCTAGGTTTCGGAGAGTTTCGGGAGTTGTCGCTTTACATTTCCTTACTCGGAAAGCGATAATTTATCAACAGTCTCCCCACTTGCAGCGGCAGAAGGATCTGCTTTGTTAAACATAAATCTATTTTTGACTCCGCTTCGTATTTATTTGATACAAGGATTTCGCTCACGCACTGCTGCCACGTTCATGAAAATGCATCTCAATATAAAACTGGACAGATAAATAAACAAACATTCGAAAATACGATTGTACATAAAGACAATATACCCGCATGTATTCATTCACATACTAGAGAGTTCGCACTTGCCGATCGCGCGGTGGCTCAGGTTTTTTTTTTTTTTGGGGGGGGGGGACTCAACAGAATCAGGGAGCAACATGCAACTTGACCATACGTTGACTGATGAAACTCCGGTGCTTAGCTCTTATTGTCCACCGACCATTGACTGACCCAAGCTCACCTGACCTTTACCTTGACTGACCTTTGCTCATTAGTCAACATTGGTCCAGCTGGACGTTGTTTAGTTGAAACCTCGAAAAAAAAAAAAAAAAAAAAAAAAAAAAAAAAAAAAAAAAAATTCTCACCCGATTTTAAAATGGGCAGGATAGATGTAGTGCATCGTATTTAGTATAAGTATATTTCCTCTGACGATATCGGATAAACTCCTAAACCCCGAAGATATTTCACAGTTTTTCTCGATTTATTCGCAGGAAATATTATATCGTCCTAACTGACAGTTTATCAATTTTAATCCTAAAGCATCTACTATTAATCGACTCATTTATCTAGAGAGGCGGTCTCATGGGCGGATACAGGGAATTGTCTTTCTCTCTCTCCTCCCATTTGAAAACGTGCGTTAGAAAAGGACAGAAGAGGGGGCCAAAGTCACGTGATGGCCCCCTCTGCTATCCTTTTCTAACACATAAGTTCAAATGGAAGGAGAAAGAGAGAGAGAAAGACAATTCCCTGTATCCGCCCATGGGCAGTCTAATAGGTAGCTGCGTAGGATTTTTAGGTTAGTGTCAAGGTGGAAGTTTCCCCCTCTATTTCTATAAGTATTTTAGAGCTACGCACAATAAGCCTAGCTGCGGCAAACTTTGGGTTTGTAACTTCTAGTGTAGAATTACTTGAAACTAATCACGTTCGGAGCAGCAGTATAAGTTCCAACATTCAATCACAGACTCAATAAACGCATTTAGAAAAATTTCAAGTTGTCGTATAGCCTCGAAAATGATGAGAAAGGGCAGAGAAAGACAAATTCTTCCAGCCGCCCTTGCCTGGACTTGACAGGCCCGCTTACTGTGGTCTGCGAGATCGTAAAAAAATTGCAAAAAATCAGGAATTAAATCTCTTACCAATTTATCATTCAATAAAACTTTCATGACCCACTTTAATCGCAGAGAACGCTTTACAAATGCAATGAGTCTGTTGCAAACTTTTGCTACAACGATAAAGAATGTTTCATCGTATGTAAAATCGCCCGAAAAGTCCATTGGCACCAGAAAGTCATGAAATGCGATAATAAACTCACAAGAGACGTTTATTGAAATCCAAGATGACGGTAAAATATTGAGCAATCTGTATGCATGCACCTTTAACATCCAAGGATTGCCAACGTTGACAACCTCACAGCTTCAGAGGTTATGTGTTTATTTACGTTGTGATTAAGTGTGATCGATATTGTGAGGTTGGCTATCCTTGGATGTTCGCGGTGCATGCGCATACAGGTTGCTCGATATTTTACCGCCATCTTGGATTTCATTATACGTCTTTCGTGAGTTTCATACTGCATTTTATGACTTTCTGATGCCACCAATGGACTTTCCACGTGATTTTACATCAGATTAAACACTCTATAGCGCTGTAGCAAAAGTTTGCAACAGACCCATTTAATCCAAGAAATGACACTGAAAAAGTTGTTTACCTTGAAAGGTCGAAAACGATGCATTTTGATTGCTGTTTTTCATTGATTTTTTTGCCACTGTTTTTCGATATCACGCACCATTGTGCCACGCAGTGAGTGCGTGCAAAGACTCACCTTTTTTTTGCGTTCAGAAAAGACAGTGACTATAATTAGGATGAAAGAATGCACCTACATGCAGACGGTCGGATGGGCTCGAAAACGAGGGCAACTGAAGGACAAATTTATAAAAGAACGCTTGCGGTTAGAAATATCGACAGAAATGTATGTTATTCGCACTGGGACCGATTTCTGAAGTAATTGCGTAGAACGTAGGTTAGCGTAACAATAAAAATGACCCAAATGTACCTTTTGATGCTTCGCTTTTTTTTTTTTTTTTTTTTTTTTTTTTTTTTTTTATTTTTTTAAAGGCATCCAATTGACGTCCCGACAGCAAACATTGTGAGTCGTCCTTGAGAAAATTCCTCTTTTTTAACTGAAAGAGTTCGTAGTTCATACTGAAATGGGCTCATGTAGATGCGCAAGAATAGTTTGGTTGAAAACGCCAATTTTAGCCGCGCCTCAAAGTGGATCGAAACGCGGATTTTTTGGACATGGAAAGTTGTTGTTTTTTCGCTTTAGAAACAGTTGTTTTTTCGCTCTTTAGAGTTGATATTGTTGAATTATTATGTATTTAATGTTACTTTAGAAAATAGTCCACAGATAGCGCTGTTACCGTTTATTTTTTTAACATTGCAAACGGATCAGCTGTTTTGAGATGTATACCGTGCGCAAACTTTTCTTTTCTTAACCTTTATTTAAAATTTTCTCCTTTCGAATCGCTGTTTATAACAGACTCTTTCTCACCATTTTGATTGTTCAATCTTTATTTTATTTACGAAGACTCAGGAATTTCAACAGATATTTCTTGCAAAAACTTATCATTTGACTCATTTCAAGCTCTCGAGTGAATAATTATACCAACATATTACTGAGTTATTTTGTTATTTACTAATTACAATCTTGCTTTTTTATTCATTGAAATTATGTCCAGGATACTCTAAACTTCAAAACCGTTGTGCGGCCTTTTCCTTCAAAACAAAGCGCGCGGATCAAAGGGAGCAAGAAGAATGCTGAGGAATGCGCTTGGACCGCTCATCCTTATTCCCGGAATTTTGAGAGCGATCGCGAGAGAAGTTTATTTTTGGATTTCTGGGCGAAAACAAATTAATAAATCAGGCGCGATTTCAATGAGTTTGTATACGTGTGTGTGGTTAATGGACCTTTGCAGAGGCATAAAAAATAGCAACTCATGAAGGAAAGCAGGGGACAGTTCTTAAAATACAGTAAACAGTGCGGCTTATAAATTGATGAGTTCTGTGCAATAACAGCCTGAATGAAAAAAAAAAAAAAAAATGCGTCTCGAAAAAATAAGATTTTCAAAAATGTCAAATATTGTGTAAATGTTCAACCTATCAGAGTTGGATAAATGGGGTTGTATACTCACGTCCCAGTAGTCGAGATTCGAAAATTTTTTGACACCGTATTTCAACGGTCATCAGAGGGTTTTTAAATGAACCAAGAATGACTCCAAGTCTAGAGGAATTAAATTACACAGGCGTAGTCCTTTCAAAAAAAAATTCAAAAAATTTACGAATCCCGAGTAATGGCAGTCGTAAGACTCGAGTAGGTACGAATCTAGCGTTGCCCAACCTCTGCGATGTATAATATGGATGTGCTTATACTTCATCCAAAGTTTTTCCTCCCTTCAAAGAAAATACTTGAACCGGACCGAACCGTGGACCGAAAATCGCTCAGAACCGCGATCTTTTTCTAAACCGCAAACTGAACCACTAACCCTTTTTCCTCAAGTTTTTAAACCACAAACTGAACCTGAAACCATCTTTAAAATTCCGGTTCGAACCAGTTCATCAAAAATAAAAGGAGGTTCAGCAGATTTCATTGCGGATTGACTTCATTTCCAGATTATGGAGAACACAGATACGATAGATAAATTTGCAATTAATATATAAGATTTTTGCTGGTGCTTTTTTCCCACCTCCAAATGCTATAAAAGTATATGATTATCAGACGCCAATTAATCATTGAAAATTAAAGAATTTAATTGAAAACGATTTGTTTTTGCTAATTTTAATGCTTAGTTTTAATGATTTTACATTTAAAGTCCAGTTTTCGGTTTGTTTCATTTGAATGTGCACTGATGAAGCTCATCACTGATACTGAACCGGTCCATAATTCCCGTTCGTAATTCTGGTTCAAGCCGGTTCGCACTTTTGTGAACTAGAGGAACCGAACCTAAAGTTGCCGCAAGCCGGTTTGGAGCCGTGAACTGGTTTTTTATAGAGGCTTTGAACCGAGAACGAAACCGAACCGACATTTTCTGTGCGGTTCAAGTCCCTGCTTCAAAAGACTCTTTTTAACCCCTCATGCACTAAAACTAAATCTGGCATTTCAAGTTGCAGTATAATAAATTGCAATGTTCGAAAACAAAGTTAAATCCATAGAAAGTTTCAATTTTTCAGCTTCTCTTATTGCAGGCGTGGTGATTATTTTTAGTCTTGAACTGGAATACAGCCGAAACTACATTTGAAGGTGCAGCTGAAAAATAGGACTCTCTCTTTACTCTTCACGGACGAAGCTTTATTTTTCACAATCGAAAGCAAAAACATGTCTCATTTTCGTTAAAAATGTAATACCTCGACTCGTGCTGACAATGATTAAACGGGCAGGGTAAGTGCAATAGGGTTATTAAGAAATATTGCAGCAAGGTGTTCGGAAAGAGGCCCTCACTGTCAATGCTGCTCCGCTCCTCATCCCGCCTGTATCCCGCGCGATGGTATTTTAAAAGTTGTCCCTCCAACCCCCCCCCCCTTCTACCCGCCCCCTCCACCCCTTCATCACTACCTTACTTCTTCTTCTTCTTCATCCCCTATGGGCTCTTTTTTAAACGAATGTTTTGGTAACAAATTAGGTCTTACTCTCCATAGCACACGCAGTTGACATGGTTGCCAGCTCTCGCCTAGAGCAAGTTTCTATATTAGTAAAGAGTTAACGTATGATTCCCGCGGTGAAACTTCCGTCCGGATTTCAATCCGATGGATCGCGCCGCTAGTCACTTTTAGGAAAAGTCGTGTTTTTGGCATTTCAGATTGGAACCCAATAAATTCCAGCGAAATATGAAACAGTCCGAAAAACGACCCTTTTAGGTTTAAGATTATTTCCCAGAGCCGAAAAACGTCCTGGGAAAAACCTTAAGTCTTACGCATGCATATGGGCTAAGGTCTGCATTATTTCCGAAAAATAAACGAGAAACAGACATCCGCCATACTCAAACTGTACTGCAGGCCGACACTAGGACGTTCGCTTCGAAACCGAAACAATACTAAGATAATATTAGGCGGTTTTGCGGACGTTTTTATATAGGACGGTTTTAAGACCAAACTGGGCGATTAACTTTTTGCTGGGACCTCTGAAATTTATCTATAGATATTTTAAGCCCAAAACGAGCAAAATTGTTTAATAATTAAAGCCGTAAATTATGAAATTCGTTTCGCCGTATAAGCTTAGTGGTTGCGAGTGGCAGTATGTCTATCTGCCTTTTTCGCTCTCATTGAGGCTTATTACGGGAATTTTCGTGTTTCATAATTTCCGGCTTCATTTTTGAGCATTTCAGCTCGAAAATTTCAGGATATTATCCCGACATATGTGTGCTGACGTTCCGCAAAGGCGTGCTTTTGGCTTAAATTTATAAATTTCAGCCAAAAAATGTAGAGCTTTGAGCACTGCTCAGAAAGTCAGGGTATAGTAGCTCAGTAGTCGGTTCAACGTTGCCTGATTGCGCACGCTACGCCACTGGATGACCCACTCATTTTATGAATATGAATGAGTGGCAATCTCGCAGTAGCGGCTCGTGCAATTTGGCAACAACGTATTTTCTCCATATAATCCAGTGTATAACAATCGATTTTCAGGAGGTGCAATTGCACTCCCAATATATCGATACTTTTGCATAAGATTAAATGACAAAGAAAAACATGGTTGCCAAATTGCACGAGTCGCCACTGCAATCTTGTTCCAAAAAGACTGAGCGTGACATCACAAACCATGTTTTGGCTCATGATTGAGCGTCACACGCATCGATCCAGAAGGATCTGTTTCGTATTACGCCTGTCAACAGATCTGATTTCTATATACGCTCTCAGAAATACCCTCTCTCTCGCTCTCTCTCTCTCTCTCTCTCTCTCTCTCTCTCTCTCTCTCTCTCTCTCTCTCTCTCTCTCTCTCTCTCCCTCCCTCCCTCCCCTCTCTCTCGCTTTGTGTTTCCCACTATTTCTCTCTCTTTTTCCAGCTCTGATCCTTGATCTTAGCTTCCTTCCCAACCATAAGATACACTTTATTTTTTTAGTCTTTATCCGTTTAATCAGTTTTGACTTGTGCGATATATACTTACCCTCGCCCGAGTTCGTAAGCCAACGTTCATCAATAATGTTTATATTTTCTTGCCCCCCTACCCCTCCCGCTCATCCCCCCCCATTACTATCCCTCATCGCTCCTCCTTTTTAACCCTCAACGATCTTGTTACGCGCACGACAAATTAATTTGTCACGGTTATGGGCTAGGTATGAGGTAGGGTCCCGCTCTCAGCACATTTAAATAGATATTTTTGAATTGCCCCGAAGGAATTCCGGGTTTAATAATTAATCGGCGGATCATGGTATACGCTGCTATTTTTGGAAGGTCTCCGTTGATGAGTGGTGAGAGTGGATTGCTCACCGATCCAATGACGTCTTCTGGAAGAAAAGAAGAAAAAACGTGACGTTTGCATGAAATGCATCACGAAAAAGGAAAGATCTAACATGTTGTGGACATACTTTCTGCACTCACCATTTTTTTTGCCGTATCACGCAATCTGATTAATTTAATTGGATATTTACTATAGGTGAGCCATGACTAGTTGCAAGCTGTGATAGCGCGAAAAGCTGTTCACCGAGTTTATGTAAACATCAACATAATTTACAAACATTTGAATTTTTCGTTTAGATGCATGCAATTCTTGTATTATTTTGTAGTCTTTGATTACTATCCAGAAAAGACCAGACAGCAAATTCAGCCAATACTTCATGTATTTAGAAGGGAATTTCATAATTTTGTAGTTACGATGTTGTTTACACATACGCGATGCGGTGATTCTGTCTATGTATGGGTTTGAGTACTCAAAAGGCGAAAGTGCTCATTTTTGGTCCTTCATTTTCATGGGTCTGCTGCGTACTTTTGCTACAGGAATAAGACACATTGAATCGGCAAAAATAATGATGCAAACACATCAACAACTTTCAAATTTCCACTCATTAACTCAGGAAATAACTTCCATTCCAAACAACCCACTCTACTTTAGACACTATTATCACCGACATACAACTATACATAGACGGAATCACCGAGTTTATGTAAACATCAACATAATTTACAAACATTTGAATTTTTCGTTTAGATGCATGCAATTCTTGTATTATTTTGTAGTCTTTGATTACTATCCAGAAAAGACCAGAAAGCAAATTCAGCCAATACTTCATGTATTTAGAAGAGAATTTCACAATTTTGTAGGTACGATGTTGTTTACACATTCGCTATGCGGTGATTCTGTCTATATATGGGTTTGAATACTCAAAAGGCAAAAGTGCTCATTTTTGGTCCTTCATTTTCATGGGTCTGCTGCGTACTTTTGCTACAGGAATAAGACACATTTGAATCGGCAAAAATAATGATGCAAACAACAACTTTCAAAATCCACTCATTAACTCAGGAAACATCTTCCCCAAACAACCCTTGCTACTTTAGACACTAGTATCAATGACATACAACTATACATATATGGAATCACCGAGTTTATGTAAACATCAACATAATTTACAAACATTTGAATTTTTCGTTTAGATGCATGCAATTCTTGTATTATTTTGTATAGTCTTTGCAGATTACTATCCAGAAAAGACCTGACAGCAAATTCAGCCAATACTTCATGTATGTATTTAGAAGGGAATTCCATAATTTTGTAGATACGATGTTGTTTACACATACACGATGAGGTGATTATGTCTATGTATTATAGTATGCCGGTGCAAATAGTATCTAGTGTATAGCGCGGGCTGTTTGAACTTGAAGTGATTTCCTGAGCTACCGAGAGGATTTTGAACGTTTTTAATGTGCGCATCGTCATATTTTTGCCGAATTTTAAGGAATAATCAAGGCTCTGTATTGCTGTAGCAAAAGTACACAACAGACCCATCATTTGCGCTATCAAATCCATGTCAAAGCTGTAGACTTATTCACCTTCTTTTTAGGTTCAGATGGAAGTTGATGTCCAATAATTTTAGACTCCAAGTTAAATTAGTCCAGTTATTTTATATATAATTTTATTCGAACTACAGTAGAATCAAAAATAATATCCATCTTCGTCTTCTCCAATATCGAGAGATTTCTAGTCTGAATGATCGCAATTGCATATTTTTTCAATGTCAATACATTAAAACATGTGGTAAATTTCATACATACATGATTAATTCATGTTATTAAAAAGAAAATCATCATAAAGTTTGCCATCCTTCAAAATCTAGATGACTTTATCTAACGCATTTTCAGTGTTGAAGTTTAAACTTTACAAAAATAAAAAATTACAAAACAACAGTCAGTCTTCATTGAGCACGCCTCGAAGTAGTTTATGGTATCGCAATGCGCAATGTAACCGAATGTGAACGCAGACTCTGGCCTTAAAGCGCCTTCATCTGAGTGGAAAGGCAACACCAAAACATAGTCTTGCCTTCGGAGAAACGGATAGGCAACCTGCGCGGTACGGTCGGTAGTAAGGTAGATCCGATTGGATTTAAAGATATGACTTCAAATTTGACCTTTAATAAACCGTAACTGATTGTGAGTAGCCTCTATGAGGGGTGGATGTCGACATTTGTTCCTTTTACGGTCATCGCATATTTGAAACAACACCTGACCACAATGACGAATCGAATTCAGGTCGACAGACCAACAAATTAATAGATAGGTAACTTAAATGATAGACTGATCTTCGTCAAACATACGCCGATACATAGTCGACCATTTGAGTTACCTATCTATTAATTTGTTGGTCTGTTATTCTCTTTCTGTATTTGCGAGGTTACCTGGTTGCATTCTTTAGCTATAACTGAGGAGGGAGTCGTTTGGCTCCGAAACGTTTTGGTTTCTTTTTTGTTTTAAATTGTGTTTTATAATTACTTTTTTAGCATTGTTTCCCGATTTCAGTGTTCAATTTTTTCTTTATATTTAGATATATTAATAAGATCAATTTAGACTATATTTTCTTTATTGGGGATACTGTTCCGAGCAATTTCACAATACTTGTAAATTTTCAGAGGCGCGTCAAGAGTTTTTTTATTCATCTATTTTTTTCGCATGCATTAAAACGTGTTGTGTTAAGCAAGGAAAGAGGAGGGGATATAACCCCCTCTTTTTTTACTTTTGAACTAATACATTCAAAGTAAAGGGGAAACGAGCGACATAGGAGCTATCTTGGTTACTCCTCGGAAATGATTCAACGTAAAGCTTACTTCAGTCGAAAGTGAATAAGCCATCGACGAATGGGATGCGTAGTGCGATTTTAGATAATTCGATTTAAATTGAATGAAATTCAATTCTTCGTCTCATAATATTAGCTTCTTCCACCGATTCAAAATGAATATAAATTTGAAAGTTTAATATTTTACGATCAATATAAATGTTATGTACGTCTCTTTCAGAATTACTATAAAAAAAAAAAAAAAAAAAAAAAAAAAAAAAAAAAAAAATCTTATTGCAGGCAATTTTGGATCCGTGTGATGCGCGTTGTATAGATAAAAAAAAAAGTAACCGAATACAATCATTTTATTGCACTCAATACATTTATTACTTTTTTTACTCGCCGAAATCATAAAATTATGAGAGGGCCAGTGATAAAATCGTTTTTATTTTCTTTCCTAATCGTATGTACCCAACACATACACAGCCAAGAGTCACTTTGGTGAAAGCCAACGTTGTCTAACTTCTTGAACCTTCCTTCGAAAAATGTATTAATCGGAATCCTCTGCTTTGTGTGATTCTGAATTCAAAAACAGAGAACTTCGAAATATTACTTTAAAGATAAAACTATTTATGCCGTTGATGCCTTTTTGAAATCCATTAATTCAAACAACGCGTTTTCAAAATTTACACTCTATCAAAAAAAGTTACTGCTAATCAGTGGCGGCTCGTGAAATGCGATATATCGATGTCCACTCCATTTAAAACTATAGAAAAGTATCGATTCATTTGGGGTTCAATCGCACCCCCTGACGATCGATACTTTTCTATAGTTTTAAATGTAGTAGACATCGATAAATCGTATTTCACGAGCCACTACTGCTGCTAATCATCTAACCCAGTCACCGACCGTGAAACTGCAGGAAACACAACTTCTCGAGGGGGGAGCATTCAAAGATACGATAAGTTCAATTTCCCGTGCAGTTTCGGGTTTGGAAAATTTGCCATCTCGATGCTTGAACTTTCGGTTTTTGAAAACACATTTCCTACAACTTTATGAAAGGGGTTTTAGGGTTTTAAGCAGTATCGTGGCCAAGGGAGGGGTTCAGGGGGTCTGAACTAATTCCCTTCCTTCATGCTAAATTTTGCCTTAAAAAATAAGATCTATTTTTTGAGTTTAGAGAAAAAGTCTACCGAGTTTTGAACCGCGGGCCGTTTGTCAATTTACTGACCTCAAACCTTCCTTCCAAAAAATTCCTGGCTACACCACTCATTCTAAGAATATGTGTCAATATTTAGGGTTCAAATGCATGATTATTCACTATTCATGTTCCGTATTGCAGTAGCAAAAGTTTCCAAAGTAAATGTATTCACGGGTCACCACCGGGTCAAATTGACATCAATGTCCTAAATTATTTCATGACTTTCAAAAATATTAAATTCTAAAACGTATCAGTTTCAGGCAAGAGAGAGAGAGACAGAGAGAGAGAGAGAGAAAGAGAGAGAGAGAGAGAGAGAGAGAGAGAGAGGGGGAGAGAGAGAGGGAGAGAGAGAGAGAGAGAGAGAGAGAGCGAGAGAGAAAGAGACAAAGAGAGAGAAAGGGAGAAAGAGAAAGGGAGCACTGGGTCTGCGGCCACAGGGTTTCGATAAGAGGGAGGAGAGTTTAGGACTTCAAAGTTAAACTGAAAGCACCGAAAATTCAAAACAAAATATAAACACACATGCATACAATATAATGCATTAAAAAAATCTTTACGGTAGTAAAATAGCCGTCATAAAATATCATAAACGCTTCACTCAAGAGGGATTTCCCGGAGCGCCCATTAAAAAAAAAATAATGCCCATATTAATTCCTCCCTGCGACCCCGCCGTCTACCACACAGTGGTCAGAAATTTGCAATTTGGCGGCCAAAAACTAGAAATTTAAAATCACCTTAGATAACATTCATTTTGAACTTTTTTTTTTACAAATTATAGACTTTTAATTTTTAGACTGAGCTCCACTATGGTCTGAGATCGAAAAATTGTGGCAAAAATCGGTAAAACAATAAGTAATGAAAAATCATATTTTTCAACCTTTTGACCTTACTATGAAACTTTCCAGTGACATTTCTAGGTTTAAATTCACCATTTAAAAGTGTTTTCTGTGATTTAGAATGGTCTTGAAAGTTTATAGCTGATAAATTGATCAACAAACTTGCCGATTTTTGGCCATTGTCTGGCGATCTCAGACCATAGTGCGCTCCCCACCCCCCCCCCCCGCCCCCCGCCCGGGCGGGCGCCCCCCCCCCCCCCCCGGTAGGGCAAGGCATTGCTTTAAGCGCACGCTCTTGCGGAAATGAGTCGCGTTGTCATCGAGAGGTGTCATCAACAGACAATTTTAACGAGATTTATTCACGATAACGCCGATGATTACGCGGTGGCGTGGATGGTGGCGTAACGCACCGATTTTTGGGGTCAAGGGTCAAGCTTGTTGACTGTGCGTTGATCATGAATGGACAGGGAACGAGCGTTTTAGAGTTTCACTCATTTCGGTTAATTATTCGATTTTAACAACGGCGCAGTTGGGTGGGAAGAGAGGTTAAACAAGGGGGTGGGCTGTATTCTGTAGAGGAGGGAGGTATGGGGGGGAGGGGGTAATTACTAATTAGCTGTTTGCAGGAAGTGACGAACCGTTCGCTCTCGCGCCTACCTATCTCCAAAATCTTTGGCCAAGACATCTCTCCTATCTCTCTATCCCTCTCCCCCTCTCTCTCTAGCTCTCAGGCGACATAAATCGACATGAAATTAGTGGGCGGTAATTTAATGAATACCGAAGTCATTGCTACGTATACACACGTTGTTCGATATTTCCGGAAACAATCGATTATAGTATAGATGCCATTCAAACCCATGGAAAAGTATAGATTGATTTCTTTATAAACGCCTTTTGTGGGTGTACACGGCACAGTGAAAACTTTCATATTCAATCGTTTGCATGATTTTAAAAATCTGAACATTTCCGACATTACTGAAACCACCGTGAGCCAGCCTAAAAAGTTCAAATGTCACAGATCAACTCAAGAAAGCCTTCCTTTTGCCCTTTTAAGAAACCTCACATATTTGCACGGAAAAAAAAGAATGGGGTAATTTACCTTTCGTATGGCTGATTTTGGCCCCTACCAGAGTTAAGATAAACTTGACCAGAGTTATGGAGCATTTGACCAGGAATCAGGTCAATTTCACTTGATACCTGGTCAAATGCTCCATAACTCTGGTCAAGTTTTAACTCTTGTAGGGGCCAAAATCAGCTGTGCGAATGGTAAATTACACCATTCTTTTTTCCGTGTGGAAACGTTTCCCAAATCCTCAAATGATGATTCAAAAAAGCCTCTGGAATTTGGATCGAAATCAAGAATCGACACCAGTGTACTCTTCTCATCCAACCAGTTTGGAACATCAAATTTAATCGCAGCTATAACTATAATGCCTTTACCCATACGAAATACTCGAAAAAGAAAGAAGAAAGGAAAAATACATTTTCAAAACGGCCCTGTTTCCCAAAACAACTTACGGAACTGTTCATGAACTCTTTAAACGTGTAGTTTCTATCACATCCATCATATGCAATTATCTACATGCTTATTGCGTACTCATTTTTTAGGTTTAAATGTCCTTAGATCGAAAGGTTTCAGAGTAAAACCCTTAGATTAGTCGTCAACGCTCCTTGGTATGTAACCAATCGTAACATACAGGAAGGGTTAAGGGTCAACACTATCAGAGAAGAAATTTGTAAATATAATACCAAATATGAAAATAGGTTAGAAAAACACCCCAACAACTTAGCAATAAATCTATTAGATAATAGTATTGATACCAGGCGTCTTAAAAGATTTAAGCCCCTGGTCTTGCCCTTTAGATTTAACGACTTGTAAATATTGAACTTGCGCAAAACGTGCTTAATAACAATCAAGTAGTACCCTTAATGAAAGGTCACTACACTCATGTGATATGAACTTTGTTAAAAACATTTTCTCATAGCATTATAAATAATAGCTGATTGTAAATAGTAATCATAATAAAGACAAAAAAAAAAAAAAAAAAAAAAAAAAAATGTCCTTAGATGCTAAAGCATCTTTAAATAAACGTATTATACTACATCCACTGTTACACAATATGGAAGAGGCGGGATTCAAAATACCTGAGAAGGGCTGTAAGAAAATAAATGACGGGTCCAGGAAGCTATCCTTCTCTCTCTAATTCTCCCATTAGAACGCGTATGATAGAAAAGGACAGATTAGGGGCAGTCACGTGATTTCTGCCCCCTCTTTCATCCTTATTTGCTAACACATACATTCTAATGGGAGAAGAGAGAGAAGGACAACAACTTGATCCGCTAAAGGAGAAGAAAGAGGAGATAAAAAGGACTACTGCTCCCAGAAGAAGACACAGAATCACGCGCCCGAAGAAAAAAGAAAAAAAAAGGTCGTAAATTAAAAGTAAAAAGGCTACTTAATTAGTAATAATTCTTATTTTGAAATTTAATTAAAAATAATTAGAGTTCATAAAAAAAATCATCCAAGGAAGGAAAAAAAAAATAAAAACAGATTGAGATTTCTTCCCCCTATTATTTGTTGCACTTATCAAGTTAAGACCTTTTCCTCCCTCCTTTGAGCACGAAACAATAAAAGAAGGTAATAAAAAGAAAAGAACGCTGAGAATAAAAAAAAGAGATAATTAGACACAAAAACGCTAAGGGAGAGAAAAATAAAAAATGAAAAAACTTGCAAAATAAAAACGAGAAAGTGAAGGTGGGAGGGGTGGGGGTGGGTGGAGTACTGAAAGGATTATGTCCGTAATTTTAATCAAGCCTCCTCTTTCGTCCCTTTTCCTTTTCCTCCTATCGTTTACAGTGTTCAGTTCGGGGCAAGGTGGGACAGAGATGGTGCAAATAAAAGAAGCAAGTTCACGAAAAGAGACGGGAGATGAAGGGTTTTGAAAAATAAGGTAGCAGGGTTATTTTGTTTCTAAAAAAAAAAAAAAAAAAAAAAAAAAAAAATATTTTTTCTATGAGGGGCAGATCGTGAGGCAATGGAATTCCGTATAATTAATTGCAGATATAATTAAAACCTTGTCGCAAAGCCGAATGGTGCAGGTCCAAAGTTGTCACGTTTACTGATAGCCGACAATGTCATTGACATTAGCCTCTTTTATGCGAGAGATCTGAACCTGGGTTGAGTCAACCCGAGTTGAGTTTCAACCTGGGTCCAACTCGGGTTAGCGCATAAACACCCGTGTATTTGAACTCGAATTCAAAGGATTTCTTTCTTCTTCTTCTCGAGCTCGAGTTCAAAGGATTTCTTTCTTCTTCTTCTCTGTGTTTGTTTACATTTTTGACTAAAATGGCGGCGATGCTTGGTGCGGTACGGACAAGTGCGACTGCATAAGACGCGTGTTTAACCTCGCGATGGTGACATCGATGCCGCGTGAACCCGGGTTCTGAACTCCGAGGTGTTTATGCGTGAAATCTCAACCCGAGTTCACCGACTCGACTCGGGTTTAAATCGGGGTCGAGTCGAACCCGAGTTCAGCGAGATCCGAAGTGTTTATGCGAGCATCTCAACCCGGGTTCAGCTGAACACGGGTTCTAGAACCCGGGTTGAGATGCTCGCATAAACGAGGCTATTTTTAAAATAACAATGGCTTCACAACAGAGAAAGATCATTTATGAAATGGCTTTCTCATCGAAAGTTTCCAAAAAGGAATTGAAATGGAAACGAATCGAAAAAGTGACGCGCATGCATTCGATAAAAAATTATATTTTTTAGGCCGAATCGCTAATTCTCCCTAATAATATCTAGCGGTTGGTTTTAAAAAGAAGCCATCAGCAATACTTTTAAGGAAGGGTGAAAGTTTACCCCCTCTTCTTGGTTATCAAAGGTGTAAAATATACCTAAGGGTTTAAATGAATAAGATGCAAGACCGCCAGATTGCACGCTATGCGCTACGCCACTGACTGAACTAGCGTCTTATCAGTCGTTCCAAAATGATAAATGATAAATGATAAATGAATTATTTTCAGTCGTTAGACAAAAGCCAATAACGCAACAAAAAAAAATGTTAAATTACTCAAATTACACGTAAACTATACTAGACAATTTAAATAAACTAACGTAAAATTAACATAAAAAGTAAAGACTGAAAATTCGGTACCTCCATAGCCTGTTGTGTTGTGGAGCCTGTTTTGGAGGTTACCTTCAATAAAGAAAATTAAGTAGAAAATACGCGAGAGAATTTAAGAGTGAGGGAGAGAGGGAGTGGGTTTTTCGTACAAAATACACTGAACTTCGTTTTTTTTTTTTTTTTTTTTTTTTTTTTTCAACAAATGTTTGGTTGATAGTATATCCATTCCATGTAAAAACTTCCATGTATAAAATTCAAATCTCCCGCGTGTTGAAACGTTATCTGATTGGTTCATTTGAATCGCCCGCTCTACAATTCAACAGTATCCGTATCGGGGGTGAAAATGAGAAAGGGGGGGGGACGAGGATTCAGAGAGCGGAAAAGTGGAAAACGCGGGATCATAATTTTTTGCCCTTTATCCATCGAGTAATACCGTGATAATTAGAAGCCTTTATACATCGAATAACCTCATTAAACCGCAGAATCATAACTTCGGAGCGGAGTTTTTTTTTACCCCTCCCCCCGTTCTTCTTTCCTATGGAACTCCCCCCTCTCCCCTACTCTCCCCTTTCTTCCCCCATCAGAGGGTATTCTTAACATCCACGGAGATAAACTTAATTTAATCTAATTTCGTCAACCCCTTAATTAAAAACAATGAAATGTTGAGCAAGGTTTGAAATTACAAACTGACTACTTCAAAACCGCTCCTGCTCCTCGTGTCGATGGCGGGAGAACTGTGGAATGGCCGGCTGAGGTCTAAAAAAAAGTTCGGCGAACACTAAAGATTTTATGAGTCGTCAACTTTGAAAAACAAAAATCACCTTACTTTTGAAAAAAAAAAACCAACTCGGATTTTAATAATTGAGTCCCCAGTCGACTTTGCGCTTCGGTTATAGGAACATTCTTATATTATGCCCAATAATTAACGTCCAGTACATTTTAAACCAAACTGTTGGGCCCACTTACATGCTTGTCCAAAAAAATGTTTAGCCACTCTCAAAGAATGGTCCAACATTTTTAGCTTATGACCAAAGACAGAAATGGAAACATATTCCACAACTATTACGGAACTGTAGAGAAACTACGTATAATGCGACTATGATTTTTTCATATACAAAATTATCTCGATTTTCGTTTGGACCACATGCTCAGCCAAGTTCTCGATGCTTGACAACCAAAGTTCGTCCATAAAATGAAATACAAAAATAAACGAAAATTACTACTACTATAATAGATTCAGATTGAAAGCGTTACTAAACACATCAGGGCTGCCGTTTTGCGTATAATTAATAGCATTTTTCAATTCACCGATGATTCCACCGGTTGAGAAAAGATTACACAGTTCAATCTAGTGTATGACTGTAATGCAAGGAAATGCTCGCATCTGTAATCTTTTCTCAATCGGTGGAGTCGTCGATGACTTTGAAAAATTTGCGGATACTTAAATTAATTAACATAATCTTTTCTCAATCGGTGGAGTCGTCGATGACTTTGAAAAATTTGCGGATACTTAAATTAATTAACAGAGTTTTCACCGATTGAGAAGAGATCACAAATCAGCGTATTTTCGTACATTTCAGTCATACATTGAATTGAACTGTGTAATCTTTTCTCAACCGTTGGAATCATCGGTGAATTGAAAAATGCGATTTATTATACGCAAAACGGCAGCCCTGAAACATATATTAAACAATTATTACAAGCTTTGAAAAGACTTTTAAAAATTTGTTTAGCATCAGCAAATACAAGAAATATAAGGATTGTAAAAACAGATGATGTATATGGTCCTCATACAAATTGGACTCTTCTGCGGATTTCATGTTAACATTTCAGTGTATTTATCAGACTCCCGCGATGTGAAAGCTCACCGAGTTCTCCCCCTAGGTCTTGTGCAAGGAGGAACCGTGATAAAGCTCAACTTTGTGCATGAATAATGAGAGAGGGTGACGAAGAGGTGACCGATCAGCTCGTTCGAATGAGAACTTTGAAGCTTTATTATTTACGTGACCGATCCGTATTTGATATGCAGGTGCACGTTCTAGTTTTAATAAACCTCTCTTTTGTGTCGCATGTTGATCGATGAAAAGTCGGCATCAAACAGGCTACTTATGCTTTTGTTATTGTTTTGGTGTGTTTGTGTGTACTTACATTTTATTTTTTCATTATATTTTTATTTTTATTTTTTTCAAGAGGATTGCTACTTTCATTTCGGGGGCAGTAGCGTAGCGTGCAATTTGGCAACTTTGCAGTGCGTCCATTTAAACCCATGAAAAAGATCGAACTACTGGGTGTTCGGTGAACACCTTCTTATTCGACCTTTTTCATGGGTTTAAATGGACTCAATTCATCGTTGCCAAATTGCACGCTACGCCACTGTTCCGGGGGAGGGGGGGGATTCATACTCCAGTCGATATTTAAAAGCGGTTGGACTACCTGTACAAGATGCATTTTTTGACTACGCTGCTTTAAATGTAGAAAAGGAGCTTTAAAGGTTGAAAAGTCAAAGGTAGAACAAAATATGGTTCGAGACTCAAACTCACCCAATTGAAAGACAGTTGTCCATGTCTTTTTGAGTCTCCTCTTTCACTTGCTCTTGCCCCTCAACTTTGAGTTTTGTACAATCTAAACCAATGGAGATGGCACAATTATTTTAACATTAAATCAGTAATCAGATTGTAAATATGAGCAATTCGACACTATAGTGGCGTAGTAATCCGGGGGCGAAGGGATGGGCGGTCCGCCCCAGCCGTGACACTATCACTGGGGTGACGCTCACATGTAAATACACACAAAACCGAAAAGAAAATGGAAAAAGAGAGGAGAAATGAAGATAATGAGAGGAAAAAAAAGTGAAAAAAATTAGAATAAGGTTGGAAAAATAGAGAGATTCTAGAAGAACGTAGAAGACTTGAGAAAAATGTGTGTGGAAAGAGGTATGATTAAAATATCAACCTATGACCAGAAGGTCACCATGAAGCAGGAGGGTACCTTTTTAAATGAGAAGTGTCACCCTGAAGGAGGATAATTGAGTAAATTCACTACACACTTGTTTGAATAGTTTTAAACATTCCTTTTTATTAATTTTTTTAATTTATTTTATTTTACTCTCGAAGATATGGCGCAGAAAATGGGCTAAAAAAATCAATTTTTCTAAATTCACCGGGGGGGGGGGGCTGACATTGTAGTGCTTCGTACCGGGTGCCACTGTTTGACACTAAAATTAAGAAATATGTGTAATATGGGTTATGAATTTGGCGCATCAACCCATCAACCCTTACATCAAAGTTTAAATCGCTGAATTAATCCCATATTACCAGAATAGACTGGAGAATATAGCACCAAAATTTGTGTATTAATTGATTTCAAATTTGAAGTTAGAAATGTTTCAGCCTTATTCTTTGCCATTATAAAAAAAAAAAAAAATTAGAGCCACAACGCTGAAGGTAAGAGGCAAAGATTTTCCGGAACATTGACAGCAAATTGTCGATGGTGAGTTTCCTGGAAAGGGTCACAAGTCTCGGATCACGATAATTTTTCTTAAAATCATAGCCAAAGAAGAAGCCGTGTATGGTACACTACCGTACGAGGCAAAAACGACGTAACTGCAATGAAAATATCATAGAATGGGGCTCTTGCAAACTTTTGCTGTGAGCAAATAATGAATAGTCCATTCTGATGTAATAACCAGCGAAAATCACGAAAATCACACTAAAAAAGACTAAAATTCAGTAAAAAATTAACATAACTGCTATAACGGCAAGTTTGTAATGGCGGTTCAACGCAGGTATCATGGGAGATTCTTGTCTGTTATGTCACTTATTCTACAGAAACGCAGAGATAATATGTCACAATTTAGATAGGAATATCCCATGATTCCTGCGTCTCTCCGCCATTAAGCTCGATTCTGGGAGTGAATTTCGTGATTTTTTAGTGTACTCGTTATTTTTTTTACAGGTTTTTATGCAAGAATCAACACTTCAATCCCCTTAGCAAAAGTTTGCAAGAGCCCCATTACGGTGGTTTTGAAAATTACGCTGGAGTATATTCGCGTCACATTGTGCATTTTCAACTGATATTCTAGCCGCCTCTAAATAGCGAACAGAGTAGTACTATGTTTATTTATCATTTGGGCAATAGAAAAAAGTCACTATACACTGAGAAAAAAATATGGTTGGCGTATCCATAATTATGGATCGGCTAACCATACTGGATTGTCCCCAGACAACCCATATTTATGTGGTTAAGCCACCCATACCAAGATTGTTAAATCCATGTTGTTTGAGTAACCATCCAGGATGGTTACCTTGACCATTCTAGATGGTTCTTCCAACCATTCTGTATTGTTGCCTTGACCATTCTGGATGGTTCGTCTGACCATCCAAGATTGTTAAATTTAGGCCACAAATAGGAAAAGAAAAATCGCACAAAAAAGGCGTCTCGACCAAGACTTGAACCCGAGTTGCCGACGTGGCTTTCCAGCACCGTACCAGTAGGCCACCGCTCGATCTTGAAGTTGGGGGCAAGAATTAAACTATATAATGGTTCTACTGAGGAACCGTTCGCTTTCAAAGAGGTTTCTTTGCACACCCTGAGTCTTGTGTTTAACTGCGGCTATCGTTCTGAGCTCTTCTTCTCAACACTTTTAGGAGTTTCCCAGTCACTATTTCGAATCAAAACTTGTTTGAACTTTTGGTTCGTATCCTCATCAACCATTCAGTACCACCTGTACACATCTTCCATCAAATTACATCGAGATAAATGAAGATAAATATCTGAGAACTCCTGAGTCGTGGTCGCTGTTTTGATTCGGAACAAGACGCCGAGTTTTGAAATAACCGTTAATTTACAACTTTTACTGATTTCAAAACATTTTTGTATCTCAATGCAGATACTTCAGATACTTATTGTACCGACAATAATGAATCCTTTTAAGATGCTACAACGTAAAAACTCAAAGCAATTTAACGGCCGTATCTTACGGCGCCATCTTAATTTTTTATCCATTCTAATATGGTTAACGTGCACATATTGACTTAACAAAATCGGATGGTGGACGACCATTCTTTCATATTGTTCGGCGATGCATATCCGATGCATCGACGAACCATTCTAATATGGCAGATATGGTTACCTCATCCATAATGGAAGTAACAGGGCGCTTTCAGTAACAATCGGGAATGGTTGGAACTAGGGAGCCACACGTAATGGATGGGGCAACCATTAAAGATGGTTAGGCAAACAATCTAAGCCTAACAAGAACGCTATGGATCTTTGATCCATTCCGAATTGTCGCGTGGACAATCCGTCTTGTTTCCTCAACCATACGTATGGTTCCCTCATGCATAAATAAAACCGTTGACAATCCCGGGATGGTTACACCAGCTATTTCTTTTTTCTCAGTGTACAGAAAAAGAAGAAGTATAAAAACCGTCAAATTGCTGTTTAACCTAACTAACCGCGAGCACAATCAGAGTGTCCAACGAATATGTCACGTATACGCGAAGAACCGTGGACGGGCGCATCCCCCTGGGAATAAGGGACAAACGTTTATCGAGGGGCGTAAACACTTGAGATTAACACCGAGACTTCACCCAAACTTTTCTCCCTCTCATTGCCTTTCTTTTTTTTCCGAATTAATTTTTAAAAATTCAAATTGAGTGACGCGCACACTTTCTAATGGGCTCGGGTGAATTCAGGGGTGTGTCACACTCACAAGGATGACGCGGCAGCCCTCCCCCCCCCCTTTCCCCGCTCTCACCCCTGTTTACCAAGGTGAGTGATATCTGAGATTGGGGTGACTGACTTTTTTTGAAAGGAAGGGTCGTATCAAGAGACCTCGAGAAACAATTGAAGAGCTAATTGGTGGGTATGTTTCCCGCACATTCATGCACTTGACTCAAGATTCCGTGCAAGCGGAGATAGATATCAAATTATTAAAAGTCTTTGTTCGTTTGATTGTTTGTTTTTTATGATCATTTGACATTTTTACTTGCTCTCATTAGCTATTAAGGGGGTAGACCACTCAAAAATGAAAAACACCTTTCCTGCGGGCCGATCATTTACTTCATCGTTAAACCGATCGTTAACACTGTGTATGAGTGATTCTATTGGTCGAATATTGTAAAACTTAGCCGTTGCTGTGATAACCATCGTTATAGTGTCCGTTTTTTAAAGGTTACTCATGAATAGCCTTTATAAAACGAGATTCTTAACGATGGTTACCATAGCAACAGCCAAGTTTTACAATTTTCGACCAATACCATCACTCGTAGACCTAGTTTTAACGACCGGTTTAACGATAAAGTAAATGATCGGCCCGCTTATGATTAGGAGGCTCAATTTTTTTTTGGAAGACGGTACCGATATAAATTTGAAATTTCCAAATTTTTGTGATGCGGGTTGCCTACCTGTCCCGTAGATTGAAGATATTCCAAAAAAAAGGTAGCAGACTTCAAAACATTTTTTCTTGAGCATGGGTTGCTCAATCAACTTGTTTTTTGGTTTAAAAAAAAAAATCATTACGTCCTCTAGGTCCGCTAGTATCGCTTTCTTTTTTTTCCATGAATCATTTTAAAATTTTAATTTAATTTTTTTTTTTTTTTTTTTTAGATAAATTTTTTGATTTGAGAATTCATAGTTGATCGAGTTATTCAATTCAAGCCAAACCGGATACTGACGGACCTAGAGTATGAAATTCTGAACATTTTGAAAAAAATAACAAGTCTCTAGGTGCCATAGAACTCAAAAGAAGTTGTTTTCAAGTTGGAAAAACGAGCGAAAATCTGAAATGGTTTAAAGAGCAAAAAGAAGAAAAAAGCTTACAAGGAGAAAAATAAAAAAGAAATAAAAAAAATCAGGGTTTTTTTCTTTTTTTTTTCACAAAACCAGGGTGGTCTACCCCCTTAAGACCACCGTGAAGACCATACATACTAACTGCGAAAGTAGTGAAACGGCCAGTTGACGTCTATTGTCTAATGTCTATACCCATGTCTGATTTATGGTCTAAAATAGTCAAAAGGAGGTCACGAATCAGAAAGTAAAGTTCTCATCAATCTATCATCTTTTAACTTTTGAGACCAATTTTAATCTAAGAGAACACTTTTAACAAGTAATTCCAAACTACAAATATAATTGAAAAGTATTAAACCTCCGATTGAGATTCAAATTTGGTTTTCCCCCTCCCTCAAAATTTTTCAGCGGGCGCCCATGACAGCAGATGTTCTCTTCCATGGAAATCCTACAATTAAACTGCAGGCAGCTCTTGATCGAACCCTCTCTCTGTCAACTTTGCAATGGACAGGACACGCTAATGCATCAAGTCAAACGAACCCCCCCCCCCCATTATCTTACACTTGCCGTCCTAACGTCTTTGCGCGAACCTGCGCTGGTCAAAGCGCAAGATGAAAGTTCGTCTTGTTGGGAGAGAGAGCGGGAAAACTAATGCTGAAGGAAAAGGGGGTGCACATGTTTTTATCTTAAGGAGAAATAAATAATTTCTTGTACAGCACAATGGTCTCCGAGATCGAAAAAAATTGGCAAAAAATTCAAATAATCGCGTTTTTGACCTTTAAGCCTACTTCAAAATTTGCCAGCGACATTCTTTTAGGTTTGAATTTCTTAAGTGTTCTAAACGGTTGAAATAGGTCTTATGACAATTTATAAATGTAAATGATGAAGTGATTGAAAATTTTCTCTCTGATTTGTGGCTACCTTTTAGGGTTCCCAGATGATATGTCCACAGCCTTTAAGTCCAAAACTTGTTCGTCCAAAATTTCATTTTTAGAGTTATATTTTCTTTCAATGTCATTCTGTCCAAACGTTTTAATGTCCAATGAGCCACGTACAATGTCCGCGAATAAAAAGTCCATATCTAAAAATATGTCCAATTTAACGTCCAAAAGGATTTAAGTAGATTTAATGGACACACGTATTCGAGTACAATTTTTGTATTCTTGATGTCTTCTATAGAAGGCTTAAAATAAATCTTCCTGTGAAAGGCTGTGCATATTGTCCATCCAATTTTTCAATTAGTAAGTGTTCAGATACATTTGCATTTGATCGCTCGCAAAATTCATTTCCCCTTTAGACTTTCCACATTTTTAGACTTCATTTTATGAACCTATAATCTCTGGACATTTTAATATTGGTCTTTTCTTCTTTTGAATGTTTCCTCTTTGGACCTAATTTTTTGGACTTCAGTGTTGGGACATTACTTTTTGGACTCAAAAGTTTTGGACATAAAAATGTGGACGTATCATAACTGTGTATCCCTTTTGGATGATCTCTGACCATTGTGTAGCGGAGGGAAAAATAGCGACTGGTATGGCAGACAACTGAGAAGTGAGAGAGAAAAAGGAGATAAGGAAAAAAGGAGAAAAGAAAAAATAGTTCGTCGGTGTGAAAATGAAAAGTTTCTCGTCGGGAAAGAAAGTTCTGAGGAACTAGGTGCGAGTAAAGGACTTCGGGGGTGAAGGAGTCGGGGAGGGGGGGGGGTTGAGAGAGGGGTTAAAAGCCGGACATGACATGAGAGGGCAATTTGTAAGCTGGCGGGAAACTCGGGTAAATCATCCCTGGCGAGTTGTCAACGGGCCTAGTGCAAAGTTAATAGTTGATACACTTAGAGGATTGCATTAGTGAGGCGATGGAGGGAGTAAGGAAGTGCGGGGAAGCGGTGAAGCGGGGGGAGGGGGTAGGGGGTAGGGGGAGGGGGAGGGGGGAGGGGGGAGGCTCGACTCACGAAGTATGGAGGATAAGATGCTGAAAGCGTTGTCCGTGATGCAAGCGTATTAACTTGCAATTATCGAAGGGAGGTCTTGTTTCCGCACGAACCCTTATCACTCCGCGAGTGCTTCTCTTAAAGGGCATTACTCATACACGGAGAAAATATTATTTTAACGGTAACCAGATGGAAATTTATTTATTTCGTAGAAGTAGTAAAGTAGTTGGCATTTGAAAACAGAATGGGGCTGTTGCTAACTTTTGCTATACGCGATTGAAACAATGGGTCTGTTGCGTACTTTTGCTACATCAATATAACTCATTGTTTCTAACGTAAAATTCGGCGAACATAACGATCCGCACATTTAAAACTTCCAAAATTCACTCATTAATTCAGAAAATACCTTCCATTTCAAACAACCCGCGCTACTCTCGACACTATATCACCGACTTATAACTACATAGATGGAACCATCTCGTTTACGTAAACATGAACAGAACTTACAAACATGTGAATGTTTCGTTTAGATGGGAGTATTTCTTATATATTATTTTGTAGTATTTGATAAACCGAAAAGACCAGACAGCAAATGCAGCCAATATAGTTCATGTATTTAGAAGGGAATTCCATCATTTTGTAGTTATACGATGTTGTTCACTTATGCACGGTGGTTCCGTATATGTAGTAGTATTCCGGTGCAAATAGTGTCTAGTGTAGCGCGGGCTGTTTGAAATTGAAGTGATTTCCTGAGTTAATGAGAGGATTTTGAACGTTTTTAATGTGCGCATCATTATTTTCGCCGAATTTTACATAAGAATCAAGGTTCTATATTGTTGTAGCAAAAGTATGCAACAGACCCATTGGTTCTTGCATAAAAACCAGCATAAGTGACGATGAGTTTATATAATTCAAGAAATTTACTCACATATTAACAAAATGACTCCAAAATTTAAGGCGTGAAATGTGGATGGAACAATAGACTTAGAGAAAAATACTGAGAAAAACTGAACTATTAAAAACAAAAATCACAGAAAAATCTACCCCAGACGAATGGCATCTTTTGGGCTTATGAACGACAAAATTGAGGAATTGAGGATGTTTCTGCCTGTTAGATACCGGAGGCATGACATCGGTTACCATACTTTAACCCAGCGTAACCGACTTGGACGATTTTTAAGTTAGAACTGGAGTGTAAATTCGTTCAATATCTTCTCGGTTGCCCCTTCAATCTGGCAACGTCACGAGTATCAAGGATATCCGTTCTCGAAACGAGTGGCGCGGCGCGAGAAGATTCCGAGGATAAATTGCGAGAATCCCGCTTAATAATTTTGATTTGTAATTAAATTTGTAGCATTTTCACACCGGTTAGTTTTTAAAATAAATGCTTTTTCCCGCGCCCTCGTGCGGCGCGATTTATCTTCGCGAAAAACTCTCTACCTCCCTCCCCCCTGTTCCTCCTCATCCCCTCTCCCCCTCTCCCCCAATCCCACCCCCTCCCACCCTATATCCCATTTCCGAACATTAAGTTAAAGGTCGTTGAATCGAAATTCAGTCGGAAAACAAGAGAGGAAAAACAGGGCTCGAGAGCAGTGACGCTACCAGCATCTCTTCCATCTCTCTCATTTCCCCTTTTGAATGTATTGGTCGAAAAAGGACGGAAAGAAAGGGGTTTATCCCCTTAACTATCCTTGTCTAACATACATGTTCTAATGGAGGAAAGAAAGGGATGGAGAATATCTCGTTGCGCTATACAGTTAGAGAGTAGTAGAGAGTGCCAGCTTGCCGTCCGAGGCGACGCGCCAACTGTGAAATTATGAGACCCAGCTCTTAACAAATGTTTTTATTGATTTTTAACAACATTTATTTTTGCCTGTTTTTAGCGAGTTTTTAAAAAGTCCCCCTCCCCCCCCTCACCACTTCCACGCGCGCGAACCAAAATACAGTGCGCGTGGACAGCGGCCGGGAAGAAAACAAATTTACGGCCTCGATGAAACCCATTTGGTATCTAGTGAAACAATTTAAGTATTTCTTAATTTAAAGAACAAGGCATATTTTTTTCCGTCTCTCTCTCTCTCTCTCTCTCTCTCTCTCTCTCTCTCTCTCTCTCTCTCTCTCTCTCCTCTCTCCTCTCTCTCTCTCTCCTCTCTCTCTCCTCTCTCTCTCTCTCTCTCTCTCTCTCTCTCTCTCTCTCTCTCTCTCTCTCTCTCTCTCTCTCTCTCTCTCTCTCTCTCTCTCTCTCTCTCTCTCTCTCTCTCTCTCTCTCTCTCTCTCCCCATAGTCATCAGATTTAGATTTACTTTTTCACCCCGTAGAGTGCTCTCGAGAGGGGTGCGAGCGAACTGAAGCTGACCTAAATAAGACAAAAACGGAGTTCATGGGTCAGTTCGTTTGACATCGACTCTTGGCACGGCACAGCACACCACAGTAGCCTGAAAAAAAAGAGGCTGGGTGATTGACCCTTTTTCAACTTTCACTTATTCTAAATTAATTTGAAAAATTGAGGGTCCCTGATCTTGGATACTTAAGCATCTTGAGAAGCGAAAGGATGTTGACCCTCCTCTTGACTTTTTTTTGTTTCGTCTTTTCTCTTCCTTTTTTTCTCTCTCTCTCTGTCTCTCTCTCTCTCTTTCCTTTTTGGTTTCCCAACATTTTCATCCTATTAATGCGTCGTATATACACAATTTTGTGCTGGGTAAAGTAATTAAGCGCTGGGGGAGTTTGAAATAGTCGGTGAAAGGTTGGAACGAATAAAATGTTTTCTCCCTTCAAGTCAATGGTTAAGAAACCTAAAGCCACGGACAAAGTTGGGCAAAAAACAGCGAATCCCTGAAAAAACAGTATTATGTAGCACCGGTCGTTGTGAAATAAGTGCCGTCGGTGTGAAGTTAGCAATGATAGTTGATGACCATAGTTCCAATTTTCACCACTTGGAGGTGCCTCAATTTTGAATGTTACAATGGGTCAGTTGCAAACTATGGCTACCACGTTATGAACTGTAGATTCTTACTAAAGTTGCTTGATAATTACATTGAAAGTTATGAAAAGTCACAAACTCAATTAAGGCGTTTAACAAAATTCAAAGATGGTGGTCGAATGAGCGAGTCACAATTAATGAGGAGGAATCCCATCCAATTGCAACTGTCTATGCTATGAGTTTTTTTTTTTTTTTTTTAAATTTTTTATTTAATTTAAATTTATTATTTAATTTAAATTTTACAAAAAATCGGCCCTCCATAACGACGTTGCAAAAGTTTGAAACAGACCCATTGTCCCATATTCCCCCATTCGAGAATAAGGACCCAACATAATTCCATTGATATATGGGGTTTATACTATATAGGTATATGGTTTTTTACACTCAAATCTCCTGTGTGTGAATGTGAGCGTAAAATTTGCATCGAGTCGAGTAAAAGGGAAATCAGGGGAAGAAACAAATGGATGCTAGGGAATTCTTTCGAGAGAGACATTTGAAATCCTCTTAGCGCCCCTTCTCCTCCCTTCCTCAAGGTCACGAACCCAACCCCGAATAAGTGAGAAACTGGGAACCTACCCCTGCTTCGCTCATCAATACCGAATTTTGGACGAAGTTGAAAAATCCCCGTTGATCGCAAGCTCGTGTACGTATAAATACACTTACAGTCACTCGCGAGCATACATTTGGGCGGGTGGCGAATACATTATTCAAAATCTTACTTTCCTTGTTTCAGTTTACGGAGGGGGAGGGGGGGGGAGTTGAAGGAGCAAAAGAATTCCCACATATTCGCAAGTAAACAAAGAGAACGAAAGAAAACATAATTTAAGGCGATGTTGTCAAGTTCTTTCTAGATATCATGAAGACAGCTGCCAATTTTGGCTACAACTGATTTCTATAGTGTCACGACTTTATGTAACAAATGAATAAACAAGAAAATTACCTCTTTTGGGATAAATAATAGTCCTTTTATTGATTAATAATAAAAGTTGGTCTCTTTTTAAGAACTGACTGACAAAAGTGATAAAGGTTATATATATTAAAAGAAAAGGGTTTCTATAGAAACAATTTTTAACATAATTATTGGGTGTGTGAAGAGAAGGATAACTTTAATGGCTCGATTTGAATATTGGAACACGCTTAAACGTCTATTTCTCATTATTTCGAGGGACACATATTTTCTGGGGGTATTCAAATTCGAGAAATACACCCTGGAAAGTTGTCTCTCTCAAAACAATATGAAACGTATGTTTCAGCAGTTTTTTTTTTTTTTTTTTTTTAACCAATGCCGTTTAACCTAACCTAAGTCTTAACTATAACCTAAGTCTTCCTTGAAACCGTGGTAACTTTGGCGCGAACCAAGGTTATAGATTAAAGAGGTATGCTCATCTAACTTCGCGCCACGAAGTCAGTAGCGCGCAGTTCAAAATCCAGATACAAGATAGGTGACAAAAGCAGAAAACATTGTATACTCTTTCCAGAAAACATTGGGCTCCCTCTCCAGAAAAGCAGAAAATAGCCCGATGTTTTCTGGAAAGAGTATACAATGTTTTCCGCTTTTGTCGCCCATCTTGGATCTGTATTTTGAACTGCGCGCTACTGACTTTGTGGTGCGAAGTCAGATGAGCATACCTCTTTAATCTATAACCTTGGGCGCGAACACCGTTCTTGAAATATTAATAAGTGTTTTTCTTTTCGTTTCATACACCCTGCATAAGCTCACCGAGGCTGTTTTTGTTAATCCCTATAAGTAGAGAGTTAAGACAAGGGTACTCAACGTCTAATTGGTCAATAAGTTTGAATGCGTTTTTGCACATTTGTTTACATTCTCACCATAAGTTCTACGCCTCACCTCCACAGTGTTTCACACGTAAAAGAGTAAATTGTCAATGAGGCTGTTCATTTTGATCATGATGCACCTCAAGAATGTCTTTTGTTTATATAATGCCAAAAATAATCTTTTAAAGCTTAAAGAGGTGTCAGTTAGCAAAAGCATTAAAATATTAGATACACCCTTGGAAACTCTTTATGGGGACCACTGTGATCCTTGATTTGGACCAAAGCACAACAACCTTCAGAATCACTAGAATAGTCAAATTAATACAACGCGAATAAGGTTATTGTTTAACTATATCAAATAGTAAAACTATAAGGTATAAGTGACCCAAAGGTGGCCCTACCTATGCTTGGGGGTCAATATGCACGTATAAGTCAAGAGAGATAAAAAACACTTAATATGTCAATTTACTATGCAGACAGTTGGCTATCATATATTAATTTAATTTTTTTAAAATTTGCTTGTTTTTGAGTTTTTTTTTTGCGTTTGAAAAAAGTAGAGTTTTGATATCGCGCAAAACATGCACCTAAGGTGGCCACCCCTAATATTTTTAATGAACCTAAAGGTGGACACCCCCTTTTAAATTTCATTAATAAGTATTCAAATGCTATTTTATCGTTCAAAAACGGAATCTAGACCCTAGTTACACCAGAAATTATAATGATTATGATGAAATGAAAGTCAAAGGTGGAATCAATTCAAGGGCTAGCTTTTACGATTGCGTTATTTACTTCCGTGAAAATTAGCTGAAGACCTACGAAAACGCACGTTGCACTGTTCCGCGCCGACTGAATTGCCCGATGCTCTTGATTTTTGGAGTGGAAGAAGCGATAGCATCCTGCTACTCAGCACTAAAGCCATCAATCGTCAATTCGTGTAACTAACTGAAATAAGCTGGGGTGGGCCACTTTAAGAGCCGGGCCACCTTTGGGTCACCTACCTTACCAGCTTTCAAGTTTCATCTATACTTGTGACTCGACTATGTAAATACTTAAATTGAGCACTTTTTTTTTTTTTTTTTTTTTTTTTTTTTTTTTATTTTTTCAAGGTTCGCGCGTACACTTTTTCTTTGGTATGAACAATGGGTAAGAAAACCAAAAGTCACGGCTAGTAAAACTTGCAACGTCGTAATCGAAAAACGAAGTTGAAAGAGAATTTTCTTGAGGTAAGAAAGGAATTGATTGAGACAAAATAAGGAATCACAAATAATTTATATCCTTTTTCAGTGTGTTTTTCGGGACTCCACCATTGCCGCCGAGCCACGCACCGGTGCCACCTTCCATCGGAAAATATCGCGGTTCTGCCTAAAAACAGCTCTCTCTCTCCTCAGCGCGGCGAGGCGCGGGTGGAAGCGATGTCTCGTCGATACGCGCAAGGACTCAAACCCCGGTTTTCTTTTAAGTCATTAATAATCTTTTCTCTTTTGTTTATGTTTCCCAATACTCGTGGGATTATCCCCGCCAAGTCGCATCTCCACATCAGATAACATCTTGAGCATCATCCCCCCTCTCTCTCTCTCTCTCTCTCTCTCTCTCTCTCTCTCTCTCTCTCTCTCTCTCTCTCTCTCTCTCTCTCACTCTCTCTCTCCTCCTCTCTCCCTCTCCCTCTCTCACTCTGTATATCTCTAGCTCGTCCTCTCTCTCTCTCTCTTCCTCTCTCCCTCTCTCTCCCTCCCTCTCCCTCTCTCTTTCTCCTTCTCCCACTCTGATTTTTCCTATATCAACATCTACGCCTCCCGTTGCCCCCTTCCACAACCCCCGCCAACATCGAATACCTAACCTAACCTAACCTCGCCGAATTGCCAATGAATCCGAAGTCCCATATACTCTCTTTCCGCGCAAGCGGTCTTTTGAAGATGCCGCTACCAAAATTCAAAAACATTTAATTTTAAACTTAAATTTTCATGAGGAAAGCAATGGGTCTGTTGCAAACTTTTGCTACAGCAATAAAGAGTGTTTCGTCGTATGTAAAACCGCCCGAAAAGTCCATTGGTGGCATCAGAAAGTCATGAAATGCGATAATGAACTCACAAGAGACGTTTAATGAAATCCAAGATGGCGGTAAAATATCGAGCAATCTGTATGCATGCACCTTTGACATCCAAGGATTGCCAACGTTGACAGCCTCACAGCTTCAGAGGTTATGTGTTTATTTACGTTGTGATTGGGTATGTGATCGATATTGTGAGGTTGGCTATCCTTGGATGTTCGTGGTGCATGCATACAGGTTGCTCAATGTTTTACCGCCATCTTGGATTTCATTGAACGTCTCTTATGAGTTTATTATGTAACAAGGAAATAAAGACAACCTATAACTTAAAATTTAAAAGACAGTTTCTCTAAATTACTCTTTTTTATTAACTTTCTTACTTTTTACTCTTCTACATTTTTACATTTTATACACTTGTAATAATTTGTTCTTTTTTCAGGTTGTGTAAATACTTTTTTCCTTGCATTTTTCGTATTAATCTATCACTGTGGTTTGTTCGGGGCGGGCATCCTCCCCTCGCCAGCCTGACTGGACGTACATTCCGGGCGGAAGGGGGGGGGGATGTCCTCCTGGAATAGAACATAGTAATAATTATTAACTAAACTTAATCGTAGGTCCCCTAGGTCAAGTACTGAATACTTCTAGTATTCACCATATTTTCATTTTCTTCCAGTTATTACTATTCCATTGTCTTAATGTTACAATCGAAATCGCTTAATACAATTATTTGTAGTTGCTTTGTATCTTCAAAAATAAAAAAAAAAAAAAAATAAAAAAAAAAAATTATCGCATTTCATGACTTTCTGATGCCACCAATGGACTTTTCAGGCGATTTTACATGAGACTGCACACTCCATAGCGCTGTAGCAAAAGTTTGCAACAGACCCATGATGCAGAATAGTAAAAGTCTCCCGAGGAAGATGGATATGAAGAAAGTTCGAAAAACGACCATATTGTTTTTGAAAATTTAAAGAATTTCTGATAGTGCAAGACCGAATTTTGGTAGAAACACCAGAATATGTTGGTATGAAAACATTATAATTGCTTTCTGTTCACATAGCTTTGTGCGTCTGACAATTTCATTCAAATTTCGGTTAAAGTAACCAAATCGGTAAACGGGCCGACGGTTGTACGTACAAAGTTTTTAGACAACAACGACTCCTAAGGAGCTAAGCAATGAATACAGAATAATGAGGCTCCCGAGGGAGATGAAAAGGAAGAAAGTTCAAGTTTTATCTATTATACTCGTAAACTGATAAGATGTACAACGTCAGAACTGAGTGGAATTTGATCCGAGCAAAAAGGGCGAAAGTTTTTAATGAAAGTGTAATTATTTGCCGGGAGCAGGTTTTTGGATGGGAAAAATTAGCGACCGCTAATTGCCCAATTCTGAGAGGCGAGACTCACGAGCCGCGTGAGCTGACAGCATCAAGCAGGTGGAAAGGAGAGAAAAAGCGCCGCACAGTAGACCGAGTCTGTGCGAGGGATTGGACATGGAATATATGACTAGAAATACCAATTTCAATGTTTTTACAGTCAAAAAACAAACTATTAAGAGTGATTTTTCCAGAAAATTTTACCATAAAACCGATAAAACAATCTTTCAAACTTTTACGTTGCGTATTAAAAAAAGATATTCGCATTTAAAGTTGCCATGCCATTCTCGGCCTATCATTGACTCGCTCCCCTGCTCGCCGCACCGTGAGCCGTGCCAAAGGGAGGGACAGACATGGAATATATGACTAAAAATATATAAATCTGAAAGTTTTTACAGTAAAAAAACAACTATAAAGAGTGATTTTTCCAGGAAATTTTACAATAAAACCGATAAAATAACTTTCAAACTTTTACGTTGCGTATTAATAAATGAAACACGCATTTAAAGCAGTGGCGTAGCGTGCAATTTGGCAATGTTGCACTGTGTCCATTTAAACCCATATAAAAGGTTGAATGCAAAGGCAGTGGTGGTCCGTGGATCAAAAAGTGGCGGGGCTTGAGGGGGCTTGAAAAGCCAAAAAAAATATTCGGCAAAAATCGATTACCTTTTTTTTTTTTTTTGGTTTTTACTTATTTCTGGCTTTTTCGATTCATATTTGTTTTCCTTTTTTCTCTTTCTCTTTCTCTTCTCTTCTTTTCTTTTTTCTTCCTTTTTTTCTTTTTTCTTTTTTCATATTTTTCTTTTTTTCTCCCTCCCTTCTTTTTCTCGCTTTTTTCAAGCTCCCTTCCCAAAAAAGTGGAGGGGGGGGGGCTTGAGCCCCCAAAGCCCCCCACGGACCGGCACTGTGCAAAGGTGTTCACCGAACACTCTATAGTTCGATCTTTTTAATCAGTTTAAATTTATACATTACAACGTTGCCAAATTGCACGCTACGCCACTGATTTAAAGTTGCCACGCTATGTCCGGCCTCTTCCATTGACTAGCTCTCCTGTGCACCGTACCGCGCCGCTCTCCTGTGTTGCCGGATGTACTGATTTAAGCCATATATTATGTCCTCTTTAGAACCGATGTTACATAGACGACTTTTAATCTGAAATAAACCGCAGCTATAACTATAGCAGAGCTGATACATGATCTGATTAAAAGTCCTACCCCGAAGTAAGACAGCATGGGCGGTTTGTTTCAAGGTACTTACTTAAATTTAATAGGTATGCTCGACTCGCTTTCCGCGTCATCTTCAGAGGCGCGCAGTTCAAAATCATCAGCTAAGATGACCGACAAAAGAAGAAAACAAACCGACTCTCTCGAGCGACTCCGAGAGTGTCACCCGAGTGAGGTCGGCGAAACTCGGAGTCGCCCGAGTGAGATTCGGTATGTTTTCTTCTTTTGTCGGTCATCTTAAATTGGCTGATGATTTTGAGCTTATACTTTTAAAAATATACTTGCTTTCACCTTTATTCCAAACCAATATCAAATGGACATGTCTCAATTTTTTTCTTAAATTTTAAAAGTTCAAAAATATGAGGCAAACAAATTGAGCCCCTGTAAAAATGTACCCAAGAGATTTCCACCATGGCGGCCTCCCGAGGTTTCTCAAAAGCATGTCATAAAAACCCTGTGAAAGCTCGTTGTCTGAAATCTGGCAACATTGCGCTTTTCAAACAGTCTGTGGTTTTACGCGAATAGCCTGCACACAGTGCGTAAAAACCACCTATTTTTCAAACTTGAATATCCTCATTTTGATGTACATAATTGTAGTTCCAAAGTACTTCCGTTCTCAATACTTTTCATTTCATTTTACTCCTGTATATAAGATTCGATGATCAATAATCATCGAGGAAAAAGTTATTCCATAAAAATGGCCCGAACTCTATTAAATTGTTCCTTAATGGTATGCTGCTGTTTTTGACGAGTATTGTTGGTAATTTTAAAGCGAATTGAATGTAGGGCTCGAAAACTAGGATCTTGTTAAATGCGGGAATACATTACTTACATGTCGTTTAATTAATTAACTTTTTACTTAATTTAATTTATCTTTAACTTTTTTCTTCTTCTTCTTCTTCTTCTTCTTCATTTTTATTCATTTAATTCTCTTTTATTAAAGTTTTCGTATGTGTAATCATTTATTCAATGGGTCAGTTGCAAGGACTCGAATTTGTGTGCCTTTTTTTTTTTTTTAGGTAAGCAAATGAAAGTACTCAGTGAGGTGACAACAATGATGTCTTTGAGTTCCTAATTTGATGTCATAGGCGGCTATTTTATTATTCATTGAGCAGAAATCGCTCATAGTTCCGGTGATGCAATTTTGGTAAAAAAAAAAAAAAAAAAAAAAACATGTTTTTATTGGAAATTCCGCGTTGTGGCGTCAACACGCGGACGAGTTTTTTCCAGTTTACTCGAGCGTGTCTCGGAAACTTGGACACAAGATAAAACCAAAGGCACCTTTATTCTCAGCTCACAAAGTATACTTTTACTTTCTTTATGAAAAGAACCACGATTTTCAGACCCTTGCAACTGCCCTATTGTGTGTGATTGTACATTTTTGAATGTAACTGTTTTCGCAGTCAAGTATCGAAAAAAAAGCCTTGATTCATACCATTGTGAGGTGCTTTTGGAGTTGCTATTAAACGCGGGTCGTGATATATATTCTATTTACTCCACCTCAGCCTCGGCCGTCGCGCCGATGGCATCGTCGGAGAAAATTTGCGCCCGCGGCATTTGAATAAATTTAAATGAGATGTGAATGAGCCTTGATGATGATTTTGAGGGAGGATGAAGTTTTAATAAGCAGCCGTTTTTGCTCTGAACATCAGCGAGCAAACCTCTGCGCCCCCCTCACTCCCCTCCCAACACCCCCCTTTCCACAACACCGCTCATCCCCCCCCCCTCGCGCGCTCGCCCACCGCTTGAAGACGCTCGAAAACATGGCTTTCTGATGGACACTGTTGCCAAATTGTTGATTTATAATTCACATGTAATGCATGCGATGTATTGAAATTGAATCTGTTTGAAGCCAATAAGAAAAAACAAAACCAAACATCGATATTAAAATTGGAGCCTCTGGCCTTCTCACTTTTCGATTTTCGTCATACCGAAGATATATCGATCTATCGAATACGAGGGGTCGTTTAATGTTGCAACACTGCCGATGAACGCGCTCGGAATTTCATAACTCACGCGCGTGGCTACGGCTCGAGAGTCACGGAACAACGGAACAAGCCGTTTCAGGTTCGAGTCCCGGTGGGGTTATCAAATATTTGAAGGTCTCAGATATCAAATAACTCAGTGAGAGGGTAAACGGATGTTGACCTTGCCTCTGACCTCATTTTTTTGCCATTTCTTAAACTAAACTTTGTCTCTCTTTCGCGACCTCCCTCAATTCGAACAAGTTTCTGGGGAATAAAAGCCATTCAGCCAAGGGGAAGGGAAGTCAAAATAAAAAATCGACTGGAAAATTACCTGTCATCTTTTCTAACTCCAAAATCCTCGAAACAAGCTTTGTACAGTTTTGCCATCCAGTCGCAACAGGTTACCTACGTGAGGTGTTGATGGAAAAAGTTAAAGCAAAAGAGGTAAGTATTTTACAGATGTTTGCCCCAATTTTTGTTTTTGTTTTTTTTTTTCCTTTCAGAAGCATCAACGAAATTTTACCACGATTCAAACTTCATGAAAATTTGTCTCCATCAAGGGTACTAATTAAATGGAAGATTTACTCGTGACCTTGAAACATTAAATTGCGTCGTTGCATTTCGTCCATTAAAATCCAATGGAAAAGGTCCAACTCAGAGACAAATAGAGACCCAGCACAAAGCTTGCGACAGGTGTCCACTTTTCGGGGCTCAATTTTGGTCGGAACTCATCGAAACAACAGCCAACAGTCGCCTACTGTTGACTGATGAGCGCATGTTTTGCATTCGACAAGCAAAACCTGTTTCCGTTTCCGGGACCGCGGACCAATCACAGCCTTTTTTTGAGCTCACCACTCAACAGTAGGCGACTGTTTATCGTTGCAGCCGGTGACTCCCGAACAAAACTGTGACCGCTAAACTTGCTTCACTTTTTTTTAACACGGGGAGCATACAGTGTGCTGGGTCTCTATTTGTCTCTGGTCCAACTTAATGAGTATTCACTGCACTCCCACAATAGCTTAATGCATTTCATGGGTTTTCATGGACAATATGCAAAGTCTCTAGGCGACGTCGATAGTTTGTTCCAAAAATATAATCCAGATTTTCGGAATGATTACAATATAACAACAACAACAACAGCAAGACCAAGAACTACAGGAACATCAACAACAAACTAAAATCGGTTCATAAATGATAAATTGATGATAAATTGACTTTCTGATTATTGCCTACTTTTTGACAATCTTAGACTATAGTGCGGCAGCATTGCAGGGAGGCGTGAATCCGACATCAATATTATAAACACTCCCTCGTAATCAGCAAAAAATAAAAGCTGGTAAATAAACTGGATCCTATTCGGCTTCGTCACACATTCATAGCATCGCTTGTAGAAAAAAGTATACTTTTCTTTTCTTTGTCGCATAGAAGGCTTGACACGAAAGTTCAACGGGTCAACAGGAGTCGATAAAGGGCTGAATAGAGAGTCTCTTACGGATAATGCGCTCAATGGCTTGGAAATTCTCTCCTGAGTGGACACCGGGGCTAGTTTTTTTCTTTCTTCTTTTTTTTCTTTTTTGGACGCGTTTATCAAAATGGTCCTCCGGTCTTTCGTGTGAGACCCGTCCTTCACCCCTCCGACCACCCTCAACCTTAGCGCGCGTCCCTAAAAGTTTAAGTGCGCTCTAATTCAGATACGGAAAGGAGGGGAATCTAGGAGTCCTTCCTTCACTTATACTCAAGCAGAGGAAGTCGTCGTTTTTCTTTCTTTTTTTTTTTTTTTTTTTTGCTCTGTCGCCTTTTTTTCCCCTCTTCCTCTCTCTCCCTCTGCCTCGCTCTCACTCGGCTGACACAATATGATTTAAGAATGGGTTTTTACGCGCGAAACGGAAAGCGTGAAAAACACTTTCGGACCGCCGAGCATATCACGCGCTCCCCACCACGCTTCGGCCTCCTCTCCATGTAGCGGTTTTATTATGACCAGACGCGTATGGCCCCGGCCGGCGCGCCTTAGCGACAAATTTGGTAGAGAGAATACGGCAAAGGATGAGAATGAGTGAGTGGGTGAAAGATAGATAGAGAGAGAGAGAGAGAGAGGGAGAGAGAGAGAGAGAGAGAGAGAGAGAGAGAGAGAGAGAGAGAGAGAGAGAGAGAGAGAGAGAGAGAGAGAGAGAGAGAGAGAGAGAGAGAGAGAGAGAGAGAGAGAGAGAGAGAGAGAGAGAGAGAGAGAGAGAGAGAGAGAGAGAGAGAGAGAGAGAGAGAGAGAGAGAGAGAGAGAGAGAGAGAGAGAGAGAGAGAGAGAGAGAGAGAGAGAGATAGAGAGAGAGAGAGAGAGAGAGAGAGAGAGAAAGGGAAGGAGATAACGTTAATGTTAAAAGTCGATCAATTTATGAGTTTGTGACTCCGGCACGGTAATTGAATGCTTAAAAGCTCTAAAATGCATCATTTACTGCGCGAGCTTGTTATAAACTCGTTTATCATCGCTTATAGTCGGACAAGCCTCCTAATGTTTCTTCGGTTTCTTTTTCTTTATTTTCTTTTTATACAATTTTCTTTTCTTCTCTTGTATGTTTGTTGGGGTTGTTGATGGTTACCAATGGTGGTTTTGAAAAAAAGGTTAACAAATATAAGCTCACTTCTGAAGGAAATGATCCTAAATCTCGCTTTTTTCATTCGTCCTCGATTTTATGTATTATTAATTGATATGATTGAATGGGTTTCGCTGACTCCGAAAAATGTCTTTGAAAATCGCTTCATATAAAAACGTTTATAGCTACCAAAACGAATGAATAGTTCTGTTAGGCGTTTCTTTCCGCAAATTCAACCTCATGACGAACTGTAAATTTGATGAATCTTTGATATTACACAACTTTTTAAGAGTCAGAATAAGCGGAATGACCTGACAGAATGACCGTAGTCACATTGGCACACACTAGCTTGTCAAAATGAACTTTTCTCTCCTCAGAAGCAGGGTGATTTCAATGTATCATTAAATTTACGGTTTGTGTTTTTGTATAACTTGCTAAAAGAAACCTTTAGAAATAGCCCAAGAATTATAGAACTTTTTTTTTGAAGGCGATCTTTTGTTAAAATGGACTCGTACGATGTTTTAGCACAAAACGATTTAATGGGGCTATTGCACACTTTTGCTCTAAACGTTTTAATAGTCGATTATGGAGTAAAAACCTCAACAAATAACGATGGCGGCACTAAAAACTTCCAAAATCAACTCCTAAACTCAATAAATGCAGTTATTTGCGCGAGCGTAATGGTGGCCGAAGGCACTAACAATGGGAGATTCCAATCTTAATTTCGTCACTCTTTCTATGCTGACAAGGATGAGTCACAGAGTAATTAGTCATCAGAGTGATGATCCACATCCGATGAATGGTACCGCAACACCTAGTGACACCGATGTCAAATGAAAATAGTCTCTTATTGGTCACTTCTTGATGGAATTTCAGAATTGTTAGATGGGAATCTCCCATTGTTAGTGCCTTCGGCCACCTTTACGCTCGCACAAATAACTGCGTTTATTGAGTTTAGGAGTGGATTTTGGAAGTTTTCAGTGCCACCATTGTAATTTTTTGAGGTTTTTGCGCCATAATTAACCGTTAAATCGCTTTTCGCAAAAGTGTGCAATAGCCCCATTGTTCCTAGTGCTCCTTTTGTAGAACACGCGTTCAATTTGACTCTACGCTATAACCAAACAGGGGAAAACAATATTTAAAATATGTGTCAGTTTAAGCGTTTCATGATGACGCACATAGGGAACCGTTGTTCTCCCGAACGCGCAATCGATAAAATTTTTACGTTTTGGCTCTTTGTATTCCAACAATGCTGCATAAGCAAAATGACACATTAAACAAACAAAAAAGTAGGGGTAGCGAAGACTATAAAAAAAAAAAAAACAAAAAACAAAAAAAAATCGAGCTTACTTTTTTTAGGGTTAGTACTTCGATGCATATAATATAGTCCATGATAAAGGAAGGCCCGATTTTTATTGCTGTCAGAAGTCGTATCAGGAATATCAAAACACAGAGATTGGCCAGGAAGTTATGAGGCTCACAGAGGGTAAGATTACAGAGTTTTAGGGACAAGCCTCCTTCACATTTTTTACGATGGTCTTGGATCGAATCAAAAGATTATAGGTCTGCGAGATTTTTTTCAATGCGAGTATTATCGGGCAAACAAGGGGCCGGCTGCAAACGTTCAAAACGTAATTGTATCGAGTCGGTGATCCACTCGATATAGTATTGATCCCATTGGTGAATCCAGCAATCTGACAACTGTGTATTCCTTCCATTTAATTGCACGAGAAACAATCGCTTTGGCTCGGAGTTGTAGCCCCTTCAAGAATCGATTTTTAATCATACATTTAAATGGGAAGAATGCATAGTTGCCAGATTGCTGGATCCGCCTATGGTTAATCCCAATGAGCTATATAACAGTAGAGGGGATTTCTTGGGCATGATTTTGAGGCAGCACAGAGGCAGTTGTGATGGTAAAATCTTTTGGACATTTTCATACGGGCTCGGTTCGTTCATCTCATTTTTTTCAACCTTTAAAGTTTTTTTTTTTTTTTTTTTTTTTTTTTTTTTTTTTTTTTTTTTTTTTTTTTTTAAATGATGACTAATCCATTTGGAATTGATTTTGAACGAAAGTACTCGTATTTTAGAGTTTCTAACTGGACACTGATATCGATATTTTTGTTTCTTCTGGAAGGAATTGCACGGTAACAAAATTGACACAACCATGACAGAAACAAAGCAAAATTTTCTCTCCCGAATAGTTGTATTATACAATTTTGTGTCCAGGTAGCCACCCTTAACCGATTTCGAATATGCCGCAGTGACGTCACATTATTACTATACAGTGGTGGCGCTTGCAGTCCGGCAACAACGGATTCTCTCCATTTAAACCTATGTAAAACAATCGATCTTCAGGAGGTGTAATTGCACCCCCAAGATATCGATACTTTTGCATAAGTTTAAATGGAAAATTAGCATGGTTGCCAAATTGCACGAGCCGCAACTGTTACTATACGAATATTTTTTTACGGAATCGCACCCTGATAGGGTTCATTTCAAAAGCGTTGGCGCACCTAGACCGATAATAGGTGGCTAATTTTCAATTTTCGCTCCTAAAAAAAAAAAAAAAAAAAAAAAAATTGCCGGTGACTTTGATCTTTTGATTTTAAAACATCCTTCAATAAAAAGCCAACACTTGAATGTATCCATCCATTTTTATTATGCTGTGGCGGGCTGGCGGCCCTTGTGATTTGGCAAACACGCATTTTTTTCCATTTGAACTTGTGTAAAAAAATCGATTCTTGAGGTGGCTAACAACCTCTAGGATAATCGATTGTGTTACCACAGAATAATACAATCAGAACGGAAACTCTGTCGGATTTTGAAGCAAATTCATTTCGCGTCCGCCATGTTGGGATATAGGATGTTTACATCGGGATTCGCACTTAAAAAAAGCAATACAGGACATAATCCGCGAAATTTTCATTCTAAAATGCCATTAGAATAAAAGCGAGGCCGGGAACTTAAGATTTCTTTCCAGAATTTATAGAAATAAATGAGTTTCAACACAAATCACACACGTCCGCCATGTTGGGATATAGGACCACAGCGTTGCCAATTGGTGCCGTTAAATTCCAAACTTGCTTCCATTGGCTCTTATGGGAGAACAATCCGTTCTGATTGTATTATTCTGTGGTGTTACATGATATGTTGAAGTACGAAAAAACCACTGTTGCCAAATTGCACGAACCACCACTGATGTTATGTAATATGAGAAATGACGTCGGAGAATTCCAAAGATTATCAGTCAGAGTGCACCTACACTTCTGGAAGGATCGCTATGCATAACTCGTTCGGCCCTATCCCTGCACAGTCCACTGTGTGTCAGGGCAAAAAGCTCACACAAACAGAGTCGTCGAAGGTGATAATTTATCGTTTAATATTACGCCAAAAACTGTTCTCCACGTTTTCAGAGCACGGGGAAAGTTTCATTATAGAAAAGGACATAAAGAGATCTCTGTTTTACGAGCGGTCACAAGGGGCATTAAAACCGAGAGCGGGAGCCCCCCTGCCCCTGCTCTTAGCCGTGCCGCAACGCGCCGTGCTCGTGTGTATCGGAAACTATGTGGCGGTGTTTGGAATAATTTAAGTGCTATGCCGATGCCGTTTGGTGTGCTCCGTCGGTTGCCTACCCCGACCGGGGCTCCTGAGTTATTGAAAGTCGTGAAACGTCTAATTGAGCCTCTACTCTCTCTCCCTCCCTCACTTGCTCCTCCTCTCCCTACTCACACCCTCTCCCCTCCTAGCTACCAGTGAGCGCAGAACGTAGCTTCGAATTAATCTCTAGCCCAAAGCTGGTCCTTTAGCGGACACAACAAGGCCATAAAACGGCCGATATCAGTAAAACATTACTCTCACAGAAAACCAACCTTCACTGCCTCTGTTTTCACGGCTAGAACGCCCAATATCTCGCCGTTAATGTTGATTCAATCTTTGGCGCGCTTGTGGTGGCTGGCTTCGAGCTTATTTTTTGATAGTGCGACGCATGTTGTACATTGTACAAACTCCCGTCCCTTCCCGCGACCGCCGAAAATCAAATATTGAAAATCACTCAGCAAACCCGCCATTAAGAGATATCATTAATAGCATCGTAAACATGTCATGTTGACGCCAATACCGGCTTCTGCTACCCTATCACCCCCCCCCCCCTCCCCCAAAATATCATGATTGATATCGCAATTGGTTTTCTTGATCTCATTGGCGCGCTCCGATCGCTCACTGCTGCACTATAGTGTACGAGGAAATAGTGTGAGAAACACGAGTTGCGTATTGTACTACTGTATGCAGAAAACTTAACAAATGTTGATTTTACGAGTTAAAATAATTAAATTAACACCACTCGGAGGTAATTGATTTATTTCAAATGGTAAAACTAACAGTTTTTAAGTTTTATCCGTACTTTTGACTTGGAACAATATAACGCAATCAGTTGATGATTATACAATATATACTTAAACATACAGCACAGTTCACTGAGAAAAAAAATGCTGAATTTTAAATATTTACAACGTTGAAAGTAGGGATAAAACTTAAAAACTGTTGGTTTTACCATTTGAAATAGTTGAATTAACACAGCACTAAGGTAATTGAGCTATTTTTAATGGTGCGTATCTAATAGTTTTTAAATTACATCCATAATTTTGAATTGGCTAAATAAATAGTTAAAATAAATAACCCCGCTCTAATTTTTCACTGTGCACTGCCTCGAATCGATACATTACAATGGTTTAAATCAACTGAATGGCAGCGTTGCCAGATTGCACTCGATGCTACTGGTATAAACCGAGTGGAGGATAAACGAATACTCCATTTTCAAACAGGCCGCTCACTACATTGCGACGTTCAAAAAATTGCTCTTCATATTTTATACTTTTTAAAAGATAGCCAAAAAATAAAATTCAAGAAGTTTGTCACAGTACACTTCTTATGTGTACTTTAAAGAGTTATAATAGAATTCTTTCAAAACTGTACCCATTAGAATTTTGGCTAAACAATTAACTCTTTAACTACCAGGTTACTGAAAGAAACCAACGCTAGTTTTCTCAAACATAGATAGAAGTTAACTATTCCTGCTCCGCGGAGTTGTTTTTGCCTATCCATGTAATTGAAGGCGAAAGATGCGACAGGCCGAGTTACGACCAAAAGTATTTACACTCGGGAGTGATATTGGAAGGTTTAAAATTATGATAACTTTTTTTTTGAAACGTCGCGATTAATGCCAGAGCGCCGATGGGTGGGGGTGGGGGCCAAAGGGGTGATTGCCCTACCCTGGAAATCGGAACTGACCAAAGAGCCTTATTCAAAATGGGCAAAAATGGCTTCGGCCCAGTTTTGTTTGAGATTTCGGGAGGTGATAGAGCATGATTTGAGGCGTCCAAAACTGGCCTTGTTTTTGATCTAGCCCCAAGGGAACCGGGGGGGCGGGGGTGCAAAGTCAAAACACAAAATCCGCCAGAACTTTTGAACGCGTTGTTCGATTTGAAAAAACTTTTTTTCAATCGATAGATCTTTTTAAGACCTTTCTTTTTATATACATGTTTTTTGTATTTTTCATGGTTTTGAGTCAAGTTTTGACGACTTTTTGTTTTTTTCAGTTTCAAAAAATTTACATTTTCCCCCCTGTGCAAAATTTTTTTTTGCATGGGTAAAAATAAAAAACAGTCGTAAGAAAAGCTCTTGCAATTCCCTTTTCAACCGTTTAAATCCGATCGCGGGGCAACGCTTCGTTACTGAGTTACGCGCGCTCAAAGTTGCCAAGGTCCGACCTGGCTGAATCTAGAGGCCTCCCGGTTTCCTGCCTCACACCTTTGACGCCGCGCTTTTTGCCTTATGCGACCAGCTGCTCAGCAAATATTTCGAAAGAAACATCTTTTCTATTATTCTAAGTAATTTCTACTCATATAAACCCCCACCCCCACCCCGCACTTATGATTGACTCCGTGGAAACCAACTCCAAATCCAGTAGTATGAAAATATTATAAACTTCATGTGAAAAATGTCTCGATATGAGTTTAGTCTTTATAAGTAGGGGTATCTGAACAGAGTGTGCGTAATAATGGTCAATTTTTCAAGTAAGCATATTTTGTATTACTCCAAGGATTTTCTTTTCTTATCACGCCGCGCTCTCAGGTTAGCGGTATTTTCGAAAAAAAACATTTTTCACAACACAGGTCAGGGGTAAAACTTTCACTCTCTTCACGCAAATCATGAATTGCCTGCATTAAAGTATCCACAGAAAGCGGATAATCTCTAAAGTGCTCAAAATTTTAATTCCAAATCACTGCTTCATTAAAATCGTCACCATTTTCATGTATATGAGACGCACAGCATCGATTTTAATGCGGGGGGGGACTACGATCTTTCACTCTGAATCTGACAGCACAGTGTCTGAAATGCATCAAGTGGGATAATCAGTTCAATGAAGATGGATAAAACCGGCAACTCGGAAACATGGGCGCGCGTGGGGTCAAAAAGTGGGGGGGCTTAAAATCGACAGCTTTTTTTTTTCTTTTTTCTTTCTTTCTTCACCCTTTTTAAATTAAAGTTTGACGCAGGCGGGTGGGGAGATAAATAAAAATACTGAACATTTGAACTAATTAGACACTTGAAACAATTTGGTTAGGAAAATTTTTGAAGAATATAAACGAAAGGTGACAGTCTCGTTTCCTTAGTAACTTCTGAATGAAGCAGACAGATGGCGATGAGAAATTGATAACGTTTTTTCATTCTTCTTTTTCTCTTTTTCTTTCTTTTTCCCTTTTTTCCTTTTTTTCCTTTTCTTCTTTTTTTCTCGTTCAAAAATTTTTTTAGCCCCTCGTTCCCAAAAAAGTGGGGGGGCTATAGCCCCAATAGCCCCTTATACGCGCCGCCTATGCTCGGAAATACACCTGCTGATTAACTATTTTGGGTCGTGAGTATTTTTATCATGAACTCTTGGAGCAGATCAAATCAATGATGCGATGTTATCTTGTTAAACTTGTCGAGGATGAGAATTTGGTTAGAAAAAGGACCTTATTCGAGACTCTCTCCGCGCAACATTTCAATCAACTTCCTCCGTGGACGCCAAAAGATCTGCCTAAGTTCTCTGGAACCTATCAAATTAAGCTCGCTAAAAGCTATCTTGGCGATCATTTTGCTAACAAAAATTATGAATTCCTCATTGCCACAGATGATTATCTGCCGAAAATTGACCCGTATTACCCACACCCTGTTCAGAGACCCCTACTTATAAGGGCTAAACTCATATCGAGACATGTATCAAATAAAGTTTATAATATTTTCATACTTCTGGATTTGGAGCTGGTTTCTACGGAGTCAATTATAAGTGCGTTTTGTACCTGCAAAAATGGAGCAAGAACTGTCTCACCATGTGCCCATGTCGTTTCAATCGTTTGGTTCCTGTTCTACGGCCGCTACACACCAGGATTTTCGTCACCATCTGCCTTTTTGAATTCACGTTTCCCGCTAACGAAAAAATCCTTTAGAAATTACGAGTCGGAGAGTGAGGGCGAGGACTCAAGTAGCGAAAACTAACAAGGTTAGATTTCTATCTTGTATTTTATGCGTATTCTCCTTCAATTTAGACTTGAAACTTAAAAAACTTGCGTCTATTCAGGGGGAAGTATTAAACGTGATAGGGTATGAAGTGAGGGTGGTGGTGGTGGGGGGGTGGGGGTTTATATGAGTAGAAATTACTTAGAATAATAGAAAAGATGTTTCTTTCGAAATATTTGCTGAGCAGCTGGTCGCATAAGGCAAAAAGCGCGGCGTCAAAGGTGTGAGGCAGGAAACCGGGAGGCCTCTAGATTCAGCCAGGTCGGACCTTGGCAACTTTGAGCGCGCGTAACTCAGTAACGAAGCGTTGCCCCGCGATCGGATTTAAACGGTTGAAAAGGGAATTGCAAGAGCTTTTCTTACGACTGTTTTTTATTTTTACCCATGCAAAAAAAATTTTGCACAGGGGGGAAAATGTAAATTTTTTGAAACTGAAAAAAACAAAAAGTCGTCAAAACTTGACTCAAAACCATGAAAAATACAAAAACATGTATATAAAAAGAAAGGTCTTAAAAAGATCTATCGATTGAAAAAAAGTTTTTTCAAATCGAACAACGCGTTCAAAAGTTCTGGCGGATTTTGTGTTTTTGACTTTGCACCCCCGCCCCCCCCGGTTCCCTTGGGGCTAGATCAAAAACAAGGCCAGTTTTGGACGCCTCAAATCATGCTCTATCACCTCCCGAAATCTCAAATAAAACTGGGCCGAAGCCATTTTTGCCCATTTTGAATAAGGCTCTTTACTAAAATATGAGCTGAATAACCAAGCAAAGAATTACGATAATGAACGGTTTTCGATCCTTCCGCCTTGGATTTGGTTCTAAGATCTTGTACCTTCTGAAAAATTGTCTGCGGGCGCACACTGAGTCAAAATGTAATTTTTCCGGACGTATGAACAGTTTTTTTGTTTTTGTTTTAATTTGTTTTTGTTTTTGTTTTTTTTTTTTTTAATTTTTCTTTAATAACATGTTACTGTTGATCCTTTCTTGAAAAAAAAAAAAAAAAAATATATATATATATATATATATATATATATAAATAGAAATAAAATAAAAAATAACATGTTATTTAACTCATGTAAAGCTCTTGGATGAATGATTTCACACATATTAATTTATCTTAATATTTATTGTTCATAATCTTCATTTTTATTAATAAAATTACGTCCGGAAAATTCCGTGCTTCGATCCACCGTGCAGTGCCAATATTGTTTTTTTCTGATATTTCTCAAAAGTACGTTTCGTAAGGTTTACGAAGAAAGAATAATGACCAAAACGGAATCATATGAAAGCAACTTACGGCAACTGAATGCTATGTATTTTTGAGCAATGGAAAGCTTAACTACCACAATATAACTCCATAAATCCGTCACATTTATGCAACTTAGCACTGCAATTATAATAAAACAATTGAATAATTGATGAGACTTCTTCACTTGATCGACTCTTGGAGGCCTCCAACTCGCGACAGTTCTCTAAAAGAACTAACCTAAGTCCTCGTTGAAACCATGGTAACTTTGGCGTGAACGAATATTTAGTAGGGTCATTTGAACCTAGAACCAGAAAGTACACGAAATAATGATCGATGAAATTCACCATACCTGTGGTTGATTGTGACCTCAACAACACGGTATAATTAACTCCACTATAGATATCTGCTGGCTAATCGTTTACTTTTACGGTAACTAGGAACTACGAGGGTGGATTTCAAAGTAAGTTTACCTATTTTTTTTTCTCAGAAACTATCAATGCTAGAAAAAAACAAACCCAGCGTTGAAACGTACGTACTTTCAGCTTTCGAACGAGCTTTAGTTTTTCAATTTTGGCCATGCGAGTTTCGGCAGGCGATGCGCTGCTTATCTCCGGATCAGACATCTCAATAACACCTGAATGCATGTTTTTTACTAAATAGACTACTCTTCTACTGATAAAATGATTCAATTTGTATCGATCTTCAAAATTTTGGTCAGTACTGAAAGTGCAATCATCATGAATTGAAACTGGATTAACAGTTTGCGTCAAAACCTGGTTGAGGAGTATGGGGAAATAATTTTACGACGCCTGTTTACAGAAATTTTTGCACCGATATAAAAAATTCAAGAATCTAGCGGGTGACTATGTCAAAAAATGAGATGAGATGCCTCACAACAATGCTATAACTTGTTTCAATAAAATAATAGCTCTATTTTACTTTTTCAAATTCTTAAACTCATGTTTTCTGTGAGGCTAAAAAGGTGGGCACGTTTGAAGGACAGACGGATGTGGAAAATCCACGATATCTCCGCAACGCGTGATCCAAATTTGAAAAACTGTAGCTCGTTAAAAAGCTGAGAGTACGGACGTTCCAATTCTGGGTTTGTTTTTTTTCTAATATTAATAGTTGCTGAGAAAAAAAAATAGGTAAACTTACTTTAAAATCCACCCTCGAACTCGTATCTAAGAGTGACACTATTTAGTCTAAAATTGTAAGACTTGTCTGTTGGTTTGGTAACCATAATTAAACCATCAATTTTCCACAGCAACTCGTAAGAACTATAGATGACGAGAAACTTACCTATGGCTACCATAGCAACGGCCAAGTCTCACAATACTCGACCAATAGCCATCAGTTGACAACGTTGCAGTTCGTCCATTTAAACCCATAAAAAATATCGAAGCGTAGGGTGTTCGGTGAATACCTTTGCATTCGACCTTTTACAAGGATTTAAATTGGCAATATACAAAGTTGCTAAACTACACGCTACGCCACTGAATCAAAATCAACCCGCTGATCAACGTAATCAAGTGATCGAGTAAATGGGGACTGTCCGTAAGTGTATTTAGACGGTTTTAACTTTTAGTACGAAGTCAACGATTAGGCCTTCGTACACGCTCAAATTAGAACCGTCAAATTGGCATCGATGAGCTGCGATCCACCACAAAACGGCAGGTGAGCCAACCGTTGCATGTTCCGTGTTGGTTAAACGTTGTCAAACAACTGTACCATAAGGCGCCCCGTCAAAACTGCATTTGACGATGGATCTTGTGTCATTTGTTCACCAATCTACACCAACAAAGCAAAGCTTTTGGAGGTGTTTTGGTCAAGGTTATGTTTGAATTTTAGAAATGTCAGGTTGGCAATTCTATTGTTTTCGGTGGATTTCAGCTCACCGATGTCAATTTGACGATCGTACTTTGAGCGCGTACGAAAAGGCCTGTTAGCCAACAATCAAAACAGTCCACTTATCTGTCTCAATCACCTTAGAAAAAACTCGAGTATAGCGTTCTAAACTATCTTACTCACTCTCCCGCGACCATCATGCATGGCCATCTCTTTCTAATGTCAAAAATCGTATGCAAGGCCTTGCTATACGACATTTTATAATTAAAGTCGCATTAAAATGACCGGAGACAGCCATTATTCCAACCAAAAATTTCTCCGAAAAGTCTCTGTTTGCTATTTTTGCTATGATATAGTGAGATAGCAGGGGGGAGGGGGGGGGAGTTTGGAAGGCTCATCAACGGTTTCAGGACATTTCGTCAACGACTTTTTGTCCGCTCGCATGTTTCGTCCGACTGTTTACATCTCTGCGTTTTTTCGGCAGCAACATGTTGGTCCACTTAGTAAATAATGTCCAAAGTTTATTGGTCCAAGTAAAAACACCAACTCCATACAGGAAATATTGCAAAAAATGGGAAAAATCATAATTTTTGTCTACTTTTTGATAAAAGTCAAATGATCATTCGTTGGCAGCCTTATGAGCGGCAGCTATGGGTTTTACAAAAATTGTGACATTTTAAACAAATTTTGGCAACAGAAAAATTGGAAAAAAATAAAGAAAAAATAGAATGACATCGGTAAGGACAAGGATCACTCCACACAAAAATGAAGTTACCATAGCAGCACCTTCATATACCTTCCATTTTCTTATTTTCAATGTTTCCATAAGTAATTTTCCATGCAGTTTGATTATTTTTCATAGATGTTCTAAACTGTTGTAAAAAATTTTAAATGTTCAGTAAAATCAAACATATGGACCACAATTAAACGCATGGACCTATCTTTTCTTGCCTTCATACATGCGTGAACGTTAAACGCCTAGACGAATTTGGATCCGGACAAAAAGTAGTTGACGAAATGACCTATAACCTCATCAACGAATCTAAAACCGACGATAACGGAAGAAAACATTCGACAAAGACGTAAGCTTGGACGAAAGTCATCTCATGCGAACTTGATGATATGTATTTAAATTGATTATGCAAATTTTGGATCCAGCGCGATTCATAAGCAAATTGAGAAAAACAGTTTTCATTTTTCCGCTTTATTAAGTCGCGAGGAGAGAAGCGAATTTGATCGGCAGAGCGGATAAGTTATTATTTATCGCGTCGAACGCGACGAGCCCTCTCAACGCTAATCAACTCATTATACCTTTTCATATTTAAAGCAAAGTACTCTTGATGTGCTTCTTCAAAAAACAAGAATATTTTTTTTGGAGGGGGGGGGGGGTTAATTGAAAATTGACTGACAGCTGAAAGTGGGTTCTAGATTGAAAACGATGGTGTTGCGCTGCTGAGAGGAGCAAGAGGATGTGATATCAATCAGAGGTTTAATAAAAAAAAAAAAAAAAAAAAAAAAAAAAAACGGATTAGCGCGGCTTGAGTGTTATGAACAAGTACCTCTATTGAAATGTAAATTCATATTTATATTTTTTTGAGTTCTCTTTTCTGTATTTTCATAAATAGTTTCCCTTTCACTTTTAAAATCATTCTCTTTTACTTATGAGTTACGCGCACAAGCTAACCAAACTAGCGAATTTGCCGCATGCCTAATGTAAATGAACTTTTGGTAAAGCTTCGTTTCTATGCTCTACCATTCATTTGCCACACTTGATCTTAAGAGGCATCATCCAGGAGTCTCTCTTCTCTCTCTTTCTCTCTCTCCTCTCTCTCTCTCTCTCTCTCTCTCTCTCTCTCTCTCTTTCTTTGCAGCTTTCTGCAAACCGAACATCTGCCTACAACAAGTATTTTTCAATAAGTGGCTGTAGGCTGTGGAATCAGCTGCCCCTAAATCTTCGAAGCCTTGAACTTTCTGTGCTGGCTTTCAAGAAAGACGTTATTGAACTGCTACCTACAGACTAATTATTCTCATTTAATTTTTCAAATTTTCCTAATTTTTGTTTTTCTGTTTTTTGTTTGTTTTTTTTTTTTTTAGCATTTTCTTTCCCTTCCCCCCCTTATTCAGTATTTTCAGCTATAACTTCTCTCTCTCTCTCTCTCTCTCTCTCTCTCTCTCTCTCTCTCTCTCTCTCTCTCTCTCTCTTTCTCTATCCCCCTGATCATATAAGCACACGTGTCAGAGAAGGGCAAGGATAAAGGCTACAATGTCTGAACAATCTGGCACCCACGCGATAGCCCTGAATCGGCTGCACGCAGGCATTGAAACAACGAGAGATGAAACGTCTTACGTAAAAATGGGTAACATTGGGGAAACATTTCTCTATGTGTCAAAAAGAATTTATTGAAGGTTGATTCTCTGTAAAACTGTGAGATTTACTAATTTCATAAAAGTAATGGAGAGTTGCGGCGTTGCGTTGGACGCACGAGTGAACCGATTAATCTTTCTGCCTTCCTGATACTTTTGTTCAATTGTTCGAATCATCTTAACCCTTTCGATAGGCAAAAAAAGAAGGGTAAAAAAAAAAACTCATTAAAATTGACATTTTCGTCCTCTTGACACAATCCTTTTCATTTCAACAGTGCAGTGAGCAATGAACATAATGTCTTTTTACCTCAATCCATTTCACTCAATCCTGCATTAGAACTGACTCAGCGACCAAAAACAAATGAAGTCCAACACGACTAGTGGATGATTTCATATCATCGAGTTTTTGTAGCATTTTTGGTATCTTTTACTTCCATTTGGCTCATAGTGATAAGAATAATGATTTACGGTACGGATCATTTCATTCACTCTTTGATGTAGAGTGAGCCTGAAAACGTTCGGTTTCATTTTAAGAACTGGAGGTAAAGTTTGCTGCTCACAGTCACGCGCTTTTAAGCGAATGCGCTGCAAATGAGGTTGAAAAAGGGATAATAATCCAAAGGTTTATAAGGGTTTTAATAGAAAGTTTAGAAGGGGACCAAGGACTAACATAACATACTCCACGGCATAGCCGTAGCCAGGATATTGTCGTTCTCTCTCTTAGCCCGTTTAAACGCATTTATTAGAAAAAGATGGATGTTTAGGGAATGTCACGTGCGACTTCAGCCCCTGTTGCTGTCCTTTTCTAACATATGCGTTTAAATGGGCTAAGAAGAGAGAAGGACAATATCCTGGCTACGGCTTTGCTCTAAGGTTGAATATTCGGTTCGAGTTAAAAGACTATTAAACCCTTTCATGCACGCATTTTGGGATTTGAGTTTTTTTGAGATTTATTTAGACCTTTCGAAAGAGGACACTTTTGGAGGAACTTTGATGGGTCAAACAACTTTTTGAAAAATGTCCATTTAAATTTCATTGAATCACATGTTACATAAAATGGTACACATGTGTACCACTATCCAAGAAAGGGTTTATTAAAATCAATGACAAACTGTCTAAAGTCCCATCTTTAGCGGTCCCCTTCATAGGCAAATTTTATTTCATTTGGTGATCCGGTTTGTTACTCTATACAATCAAATGGGTGTTTAGGCGCATTTATGGCTGCAGATTCCGTGACCAGATTATTGTTTTCGAAGCACAGCTACCTCGCAAGATAAGTTTCAAATTCGTGACCCAGCAAGTTTCGAAAATCTGTGAATGAAAATTTTATTTTTATTTTCATAATTTTTTAAATTTTATTTATTTTCTATTTGTTTTTCTTTTTTTTATGATATTCCTCTCTTGTTAACATAGTTCGACATTTCTCACGGGTTTAAATGGACGAAATGCAGTGTTGCCAAATTGAAGGGTATGCCTCTGGTGACAAAATACTCTGCAACAGCCATACATTTTTATCTTCTTTATATATATATATATATATATATATATATATATTTGAAAAGTGCAGTATTTGGCATACCTGCTGATTGTTTTTTGTTCAATTTTTGTTTGTTTTATACACCAATCACCTTGACTTAACTCGTTCAGTTACCTTAGGTCTTTTAAGGTCCATTAACTACCAACAACTCCAAAAAATAACTGAACGAACGATATTGCATTTAATTGCGTCTTTCAAGACACATTTATTCTTAAGAGCCAACATATGGGTCAAAATGGTCTAACATTTTTTTTTTTTTTTTTTTTTTTTTTTTTTTTTTTTTTTTTTAATTATAAAATCAGCTGAGAGAGAGAATATGGCTTTAGAATCTTCTTCTCTCTCAAGTTTTGAACATTAGTCGCCATCCATCCGACGTGTATAGGTGTAAGTCGGAAAGTTTACGAATCGTCTTTTTCATCGATTCCTACGTTACAAATATGACGCTCTTTCGATCTGAGATTTCAAAATCTGCCAAATGATCAATTGTTTTCAAATTATATAGAGGAAACTGCATAGGCGTAAGTCATTACAGCCAAGAAGTCAGTCAATTTTGTTTTTCGCTCTCCTGAAAAGTTGCAAAAATCAACTTACGTGTTCACATCGGATACATGACAAAATGACTGAGCGGGTTAAAAGCGTGAAAATCATAAACGTAAGAACAGCCTGTCGGTTTCAAACCAATAACGGAGCCACACGGAACAGGAGATTGCGGATGAAAGAAAAGCGGAGAGAGTACGGAGCCTCATTCGCATCGACACGATGCGAAGCAAGAGAGGGAGAGTCGCAGAAGAGAAGGAGGTGGAAACGTGAAAAATAAAGAAAACTACTTCTAGTTGGAAAAGGCAGTAAGTTGGTAGAGTTCTATTTCCTAGAGCGCGCGAGCGGGCGGAACCCCAACCCCCATCCGCTATAAGGCGCCGCCACTGAGTGGATGCGTGTACATTTTTTGTTTTATCTCATTTCCTTGCTGAAAACCCTTGGGGATGAAGCAAGAGCGGGGGTGGCAGCTAAGGGGAGAGACGAAGGAGGGGAGGGATGGGTATGGTGAAGGGCTGGGGTGAGGGGGAAGGGGGAGGATAGCCGGTGCGGTAGAGTGTACACCCTCTTTTTAACGAACTTTCATTACCAAGTCATACATAAATCAATCCGTATTAATCTTTTCAGTAACTCTGCGCAGCGCTATAGCTTGGCTTGCTCTGAGGACTTATCTGTCCCAGTTATAGTTATAGGAGTCAGGAGCCTTTTCCGCGCCTTTCTCCTCCTCCTCCTCCTCCTCCGTGGGTTTTACCGTGCTCAGCGTCTTTGCCACCCGAGCAAAATAAAAAGAAAAAATAAAACACTCTTTTGCTCATATACAGAGGCACGCACAAAAAATGTAAATTAAATAGTAACATTAAATTTTTAATATCCGTAAAGTCAACACTAACTCTCATCTGCATATTTCATATTGCCCTCTCGGTTTCTCGCTCCTCCCCCTCCCTTCTCCCCTCTCCTGCTCCCCCACTCCACCGCCCCTTGCGTCACACCTCAACTCTTCCTTCACCAGTGTTGCCATTTTGCGGTTAATTGTCCGATTGGTTCCATTTGACTCAGGCCCGTAACCAGAGGGGGGCTGGGGGGCTCATCCCCCCCCCTAGAAAATTGTGAGCCCCCCCTGGAAAAATTTCTTTTACCATGTAGTGTATTAGAAACTATACCACAATAGCCGCCCCCCCTGAAAACACACGAGCCCCTTCTGGACAACATGCCTGGTTACGGGCCTGATTTGACTTGAAGTGATTTTCTCACCTGTCTGAAGTGAGACTCTTGCTCAATAGATAGCGCCACTGGTCAAATTTTGAAACTTTGACTATGAAGGCTTTTCATTTTTCTCTGTAAGCATTAATAGAAAGGCGAGTTCCCTCAGGAACAAACTGCGGGATATTTTACTGATTTTTTTTTTTAGCTGAATATCAACAATTCATTGGTCCAAGATTGCCGGAGAAATCAAGCACCGACATTTTGGAACACTGAAAAAAATCAATTGTTAAAGCAACAATTCAAAATTTGCTGATTTAACAAAAATTGAAAGTTGCTAAATCAACCAGGGTCTTCTGTTAAGTTAACAATTTATTTGTTGAGTTTATACAAAAATAGTTGTTAAATCAACCACATAATGGTGTTCTTTTAACAAAATAAACATTGTCAATTTAGCAATTTTAAATAGTTAAAAAACTACCAAACTTAACCCAATAATTTGATATAACAATTCAGCTTGTTATATCAGCAAAATGAATTGCTGATTTTACTTACTAATTTGTTATTCCAGCATAAAAATTGTTATTTTTACTATTTGATTTGCTGGTTGGGCAAAGTGAGTTGTTAATTTAACAAAAGTATAGGTTAATTTAGCAAATCATTTCGTTCTGTACTTTTTTAACTATTTATTGTTTTCAGTGTAAAATATTAGGCTGTGTAGGGGCGAGTTATAAGGTCAAAACATAGTCTACTATTTCACCAAAATGTCGGTGCTTGATTTCTCCACTAATATTGGACCAATATATCTATTGTTGATATTCATCAGCTGGAAAAAAAAATTCAAAGTCTTAAATAGTGACTGATGGCGCCATCTATCGAGCCAGAATCAGTGGCGGCTCGTGCGATGTTGCAACAACGTAATCTCTTCATTTAAACCTATATAAAACAATCGATCTTGAGGAAGTGCATTGCACCCCCAAGATATCGATACTTTTTCATAGGTTTAAATGGCAAAAAAGCATGGTTGCCAAATTGCACGAGCCGCCACTGGCCAGAATCTCAATTCGCACGGGTCAGGAATCACCTGAATGTAAAGTTCGGATATTTTCTGCCATAAATGGCAACTTCGTCCTTTCACTTGCTGTATTTTGAAACATTGTTTCATTTCTTAAGTTGATAGGTACAATATTCGTTGTAACGTGAATTTCCGTGTGGGGCAGGGTCTTATCCACCGGGGCGGGATTTGATCGGTTTGCAACCATTTCAGCCCCTATCCTACCCTCCCCCTCCCTTTTTGTGAATAAATCGCGACCGGTTTGTTTTGTCCGTATTCTTTTTCTCCCCTCTTCTTCCGTTCTTTTTTTACTTATCACGCCCACAACTACAAATAATATTGATACAAGATTATTATCGGAGCATTGGCTTGTGTAATTCGATGAGTGGTTCGCTTATTAAGGGGGTGAGGGGGCGGGGAGGAGTTACACATGATGCGTAATTCCACCCTCAAAATCTTCCGTGATGAGCAAACACGGAACGCGGTGTGCGTGCGCGTATTTGAATAACAGTTGGTTAACACACTTATATACACGCACACGCTTTTATTTCTAGTAATAATGCGTAATCTGAGAGTTCATACGCGAATGGATGAGGAGTTGCAATAAAATATAAGGAGGGGGGGGGGCTCTCTGTGCGTCTAATGAACACATTTTCTAATTGGATGAAAGTTGATCGCAATGACGCGTCACTGACGTCACACGTAGGAGTATTTGACCCGAAAACAGCGGCGGCTCGTGCAATGTGGCAACAATGGATTGACTCCATTTAAAACTGTGTAAAATAATCGATTACTTGGTGAGGCGCAGCGCCTCACGTAGTATCGATCTTTTTGCATACGTTTAAATGGCAAAAGTGCACAGTTGCCAGATTGCACGAGCCGCCACTGCCCGAAAACCTGGCCAAAAACGGAAAATTGAAAAGTCGTCAAAAAAAAAAAAAAACTATTGATGGTTTTTGAGAGGTAAGTAACCGCTCTATTGCGTAATAGATGTGTCGGAACATCTACGTTTATCTACTGATTAGGGGACAACATGGAACTGAGCGCTCGACGCACCTGCGGTTGTTCACCGCTCGAAGCGCTGTTACTAATCAGTCAACATTTGCCATCAAGGACAAGCGTTGGTGCATCCAAACATTTCAGCGGTTATGGACATTGTTTTAGATGATACGTGCTTCATTTTGATGGCAACAATTTCTTTTTCCGTGCATTTTTGACCCTTTTACATCTAATTTAAAATGGACATGAAAAAATCTCTAATTTTAGGCACTATCTTTTTAAGAAAAGGCAATTTTGAATACGTTCCGGGCAAAACCGGGCATAACCAAAACAAGGGGGTTAAAGTAGACCCGTTTCGGCGACTGCTCCAATAGTAAAAAATTGCAAGAAATTGCCCATTTTTTTAACAACATTTTGAAGTCAAGCCTTTTTTATAAAATAAGTCGGCAAAAGAATGCGCTCTCGACCTTTGGTTTGAGCCAAAATTCTTAATTTTTAACGCCTTTTCCAACCATAAACTGTGCAATAGGAGTTTCGAGTTTAAATTGAAAAATTAACCAAAATCGATTTTCAAATATTCAAGAATACGCAAATATTTTTGGCCAGGTTTTTGGGGGTAAATACTCCTACGTGCGTCATGACGGTCCGTGGGAGGGGGGCTTAGGGGGCTCAAGCCCCCCCCCCCACTTTTTTTAAGTAGGACTTTAAAAAAGGGAAAACAAAGGTAGGTCCATCTTAAACCGCCCCCCCAACTTATATGAGGCTCCAAAAAGTACGATGCAAAAAGAAGAGAGAAAGAAAAAAAAGGTCATTACACATCACACTCTTGAATCCACGGACCGCCACTGGTGGGTTGGCTTGTTGGTAGCAAGAAGTCGCAGCGACTTTTTTATGTACCCATTTTTTGACAACGTTTTGACAAGGTGACGACGCCTGAGGCCCAAAAAATGTTCGGTACAGGCGGTCCTCGACCTCTCAAGTCCGCCCCAAGAACCTTAACAAGCATCGGCTACCACTCAACGGACCGCATCGGATTGTTTAAAAATGGCAACACCCAATGAGCTATAACTTTAGAGTGGCAGTGGGCTGGTCCACCTTGTGCCACACAGGATAGAAGGAATCCCGGGAAAAAGCGGAATTTGGACGGCAGATTCCAAGGTTTGAGTTTAAATTTTGTAGGTCGTTCGGAATTTGGCGGGAATATGGACGGCAGATTCCAAAGGTTTGAGGTTAAATTTTGAAGGCCGTTTCCGGCGATGCCCTAGTTTGTTTACGAAACGACCGGAAACAACCTACAAAACTTAACCTCAAAATCGATTTTTACGGCAAGATGGCGGCGCCCTAGGTGACAACAATGAACCAGCGGAACGTTCCTTGATGTTTGCCACTCTAAAGTTATAGCTCATTAGCAACACCACAAACTATATAACCTCAAAATATGTACCACGAGCAATGAGCTATAACTTTAGAGTGGCAGCGGATTGGTCCACCTTGTGCCACACAGGGTAGAAGAAATCCCGGGAAAAAGCGGCATTTGGACGGCAGATTCCAAGGTTTGAGGTTAAGTTTTGTAGGTCGTTTCCAAGACGTTTCCGGCGATGCCTGAGTTTGTTTACGGAACGACCGGAAACTACCTACAAAATTTAACCTCAAATCGATTTTTACGGCAAGATGGCGGCTCCCTAGGTGACAGCAATGAACCAGTGGAACGTTCCTTTGATGTGCCACTCTAAAGTTATTGCTCATTGACCACGAGACGTAAACCAACGAACCACATCACTTAGAGTGAGTCGGCAGTCGGATGAGATCTTAGGTAGACCCTAAAAAAGCCCTAAGTAACGTAGAGTTGCGGGCAACATTCTGATGTTCCGTTAAAGAAATGTGAGGTTAGATTTCCTATTTTTAGGGACAACACAAAACCCATCCGTCTCGGCCATTTTTTGGGCCTATTGGCCTCCTTAGACCCTGGGAATGTGAAGATTTAATGCTATTATCCACCAACAGCGAGGACAGTGGCGTCGCGTGCAATTTGGCAATAATGTATTATATCCATTTAAACTCTTGTAAAATATCGAATTCAGGGGGTGCACAGTGCACAAGGAAAGTCCAGTTTAAATGGAGCAGTTACACTATTGCCAAATGGCACGCGACGCCACTGAGCGAGGATAAGAAGAAATCAAGAACAAATGTACTTCTTGTTAAAGAATTTTTAAAGGAAAACTCTGACTTCTGGAGCCAAATTATGAGAACTATTGATCGCAGCGAAAAGTGGACCGCAACGGTCCACTTTCAAGGAGTATACATTGTAATTATTTTTATCATTTTCGAACGATGCTAAGGAGTTATTATAGGGTGACAGTGTAATATTTATATGACATTCGAGAAGGGCTCGCGAGAGATAACTGATGGGATTATGACTTCATATTTTTCGATATGACCCGCGATGTCATGCAATGTCGCAATATCTTTCTATGAATCTGGAGCTACCCTTTTCTTAAATCGTCCCTTTTATGACCGTTTTCGTAACTGTTGTATGTTGGACATCGCGTCATAAATCAACTATGAAAGGGTTTCTTGCGTTTATCTTATTTTGTTTATGGCCAGTTTCGGTTTGCGTTTAAAATCTAATTTTCTTCACAATTACGATTTTCATACATAAAAAGAAAAAACCAATAATAAAATAAACCCACCGTAGATCAATGATGATATGAGGATGAAATAAGGGAAGACCCCTAAAGAGGAAGGAATAGAAAGAAGTACGAGTGGGGATGACAGTGAGTATAACTCCGCCATATTTGTTCGTCAATGGAGGAACAACGTAGGCATAGGTGTCATGGGAGATTCCTGTCTAGTTTGTCACTCTCTATGTGGAACCAATAGGAGGAAAGCCTAATTTTTGTGCCAAACAATAAAATTAGTAAAATTCCGTTTTGACTCGAGAACTTATGAAACGTTAGGAAACGGTACCTAGGCAATGGTGGGCAAATATCAGACTTGAAGAAGTTTGGCTAAAAAGAGGGGAAACATGTCTTGAAACATGACTAAATCTAATTTAAGACTTTTCTCTGTGTGTTTCTATGCAGAGAGAGAGACAAATTATATAGCAATCCCCCATCTCTCTCTCTCTCTCTCTCTCTCTCTCTCTCTCTCCCCCTCCTCTCTTCTCT
>VMOF01000320.1:55275903-55299510 GCA_011764245.1 Trialeurodes vaporariorum | reverse complement strand
ATAGAAACATTGACTTTTATCCAAAATCTATCTCAAAGCTTTCCTATTCTGTAACATTTATTTTTGTAGCCAACTTTACAAGTATATTTCTGTCGCGCCTCGTGCAATTTGACAAAGACTCAAATCGTCAAATTTTTCATTTAAACAAATATAAAACAATCGATTCTTGCAGTCAGCCTCCTCAAATCATCCAGTTACCGAATTGCACAAACCGGTACTGGTGTATTCTTTTTTTTTGTTTTTTTGTTTTATGTTGTGAAATTTACTACGTGATCTATACATATGCATTATGACTGGAAAAAAATAACGGAGCTGTTGCAAACTTTTGCTACAGGCTTATTAATAGTTGATAATGGGGTAAATACCCTGTAAAAATAACGATTAGCGCACTGAAAAATCACGAAATCCACTCCTTAACTCACAAAATTCTTTTAAACGCGAAACCGTAATGGCGGCCGGGGCCGCGGTTGTCATTGGGGCTTCCTATCTTCAATCAGCGCCATCTACACGAGATGTTCTCGCAACACCATACAAGAAGAAGAAGAAGCATACAATTGCCATAAGAAAACCGCGGCCTCGGCCGCCATTAAAGTCTCGCGTTTAAAAGCATTTTGTGAGTTTAGGAGTGGATTTCGTGATCTTTTAGTGCGCTAATCGTTATTTTTACAGGGTATTGCCCCATTTTCAACTGTTGTTAAGCCTGTAGCAAAAGTTTGCAACAGCTCCATTGCACAAACCGGTACTGATGTATTCTTTTTTTTTTTTTTTGTTTTATGTTGTGAAATTTACTATGTGACCTATATACATATGCATTATGACTGGAAAAAAATAATTCCTAAATTCTAGTAACATTACCGGAAGCACAATGACATGTGAATCAAGAATACATTTTCACACGCACAACCAACTCGCTAAAAATGAGATGTTGTTTTCGCTCTGCCGGCCAAGGAAAAGGTGGTCCGCAACCTCACTGACCATGGACACCACAAGTTCGGGGGTCACTGCGCTAGAGAAGTGATCTCTACCAGAATTAAAAGCTCTGTAGAGAACAGTTTTAATAGTCCTATTTGGCAACGTGGGACCCATTTGTAAGGGCACACGTCCGATAAATGTGGAATTAACCTCACTTCTAAACGACGTGACGCCCCGCTGTATTGCCGCGTCGGCAATCCTTCAGATCTCCGATTTCGGATTGAATTGTAGTCGATTAAAAAGTAGGACCCTTTTAACCCACCCCCCCACCCCTACCCTCCTCGAAACAATTGATCCTTTCAAATGCAATCTCTTCTCGACAGTTACAGATCAATGGAGTTTAGACTGTCATTCGAGAACATTTCAATAAATATGCACTCGTGAATTGCTGAGTCGGATAATTTATGGATGAGGATGATTATTTTATCAAAAGCATCTGCGATTATATCAATCCTTTTGATCAATGGAGATCACTTATACGAGTTACAAATGCACAGTCGAGCCTCATATCAAGCAAGGTGAATTCGTCAATGACCTAGAGACGGTCCTTTGTACACGCAGTTGCATAAGTCCCGCTCTTGCTTCGACGATTCGATGCAACCCGCATTGCACGCAAGTAACCTGAACCTATCTTGGTTTTGAGAAAACAAGGAAATGAAGAGAGTAGAGGGGTGTTTTTAGGTGCTATGCGGGTTGCGTCGAATCGTTGACGCAGGACTTATGCAACCATTGCAACTGCTTATATACGATTTTAGTTTTCACAGAAATATCAGCGCAGGTGTGAGGTGCGGCTCCGGGAAATCGTAATTCTCCCTCGCTTCCCATTCGAATGTACATTGGAAAAGAACAGAGACAACAGAGCCCGGAGTCACGTGATGCCCATCTTCCTTTTTTAACTATGAATTATAATGGAGAGAAAGAGAGAGAGAGAGAGAGAGAGAGAGAGAGAGAGAGAGAGAGAGAGAGGAGAGAGAGGAGAGGGGAGAGGGAAAGAGAGAGGAGAGAGGAGGAGAGAGAGAGAGGGAGAGAGAGGGAGAGAGAAAGAGAGGGGGAGAGAGAGAGAGGGAGAGAGAGGAGAGAGAGAGAGAGAGGGGAGAGAGAGAGAGAGAGAGAGAGAGAGAGAGAGAAGAAGAGAGACAGACAGACAGACGGACAGAGAGCAGACAGAGAGAAGAAGAGAGAGAGAGAGAGAGGAAAGAGAGAAGAGAGAGAGGAGAGAGAGAGAGAAAGAGAGAAAGGGAGAAAGGGAGAGAGAGAGAGAGAGAGATGCCATGAGACAAAAGTGAGCCGATAACAAAATATCTATATGCTTGATCATTCCAAACACCTTTGGTGCACCTTACCTACTGCTTCATTCTCAAGCACTATAATGCTTTTTTTTTTAGCTCGTTTATCTTTTCATGGCTGCTTTTGCTTACAATCGGTTTTGCTTATAGTCGTTGCCAGGTCATACCTTTCTCTCTTTTTGGCCCATTTGAACGCATGCATGTTAAAAAAGGATGGTAACAGGGACTGTCACGAGCTTTTGCCCCTATTTCTTTCCTTGTCCAACCCATACCTTCAAATGCGCACAGAAAAAGAAAGACAAATTCCTGGCTACGCCTAGGCGCCTATATATGCCGCAGCAGCCGGTTCATCCTTCTCGTCAAATTTCAGCGCAGAACCGCGCGCACCGTTTCGAAAGGAGTCAAATTTAATTATGAAGTAATCCCTCTCATGGTTCGGTTCGTCTTTTGAGGGCCATTATCCCTAGGTACACACGAGGGTGCCGCGTGGAAGGAAAAAAAAATCACAAAAGCAGAGCCGAAAAATATTAGTACGCTCCGGACGTGAGCGTCCCGCACACTTGCATAAGTTACCTCGGGCGGGTGGACCGAAAGGGGGGGGTGAAGTTCATATACTTTCGTATGTAACTCATAAAAAATACATTTTGAGCCGATTTGCGTGCTCCGAGGCCAACGAGTATGAAGATTCCTCGAGCCCCACCCCCCATTTCACTTTTCATTTCGAAAGATACCTCAGCTCAACAGCCTCACCGTCTTCTATCTTCGACTAACAATAAGTGGAGCGACGCACACTGGATTTGAAACATGGCTTTTCCTCGACATTAAAAGTTAAATTTAAAGTTGTCAAATTTTTGCTTTTCAAACATTTTAGCAACGAGTTATACATTTATCTAGAGTAGCAGTCTAATGGATAACCTGCGTAACCACCATGGTGGATGTTTAGATTAGATTTAAGGTGTAATTGATTCCAACGAGGCACATCAATACATATGTAGAAGAGCTGATACATGTTAATTGTCCTATCCCAAAGTATGGTACGCAGCATGGACCTCGCAAGCTTAGATATTTCTGTCCCAGTGAAAGCACCATTTTTTAACATCATATCCTAATTTAAGAAGCAGGTATTGCAACCAGATCAACCATGGGCGCCCGCAGAAAAATTTCCAAGATTGAGGGGGGGGGGGGGGGGGGGGAATTGTTGAACCTCAATGAAAGGTCTAGTGGACCCCCCCCCCTCTCCCCCAGGGAAAAAGGGAAAACTTCTTTTTTTTTTCATCCAAATCGTGTACACTTATTAAGCCATGGTAGGTGTATCAAATAATAGTAATAATTTTGACGTGTTTGATATAATGGATACAGAGACAGCAGACGAAAATGATATCAAGGAAAATGTTTAATTCTAATATTCTTTGCAAAAAATGAGTTAAAATTACAAAATAAACAAATAATGAAGTTTGATAACTATTAATCCTTTGATTAACATTGCATTTTCTTTTATCCTTTCATTTTTTACCGTTAAATGTCGACTTTTTTGAATTCCAGGCGGGGCAAATGCCCCCTCTTGCCCCCCGCTGCGGGCGCCCATGAGATCAACAATTATTGGGGGGGGGGGGTTCCAGATAAGTATCTTTAGAAAAAAAAATTCAAGCAGCTAGTGAGCGTGGTGAATTTTATTTTTTTTTGTTGGCGCAGAGAGCCCCCTAAAGCTCTAAAAAGAATGATCTCACACATTTTTAAGTCGTCTCGCTAATTATTGTTCCCCCAATCTTGATTTTTATTCCGTAAAATTATGTTCGGAAAATTCCGTTCCATTGGATCCACTTTGCGCCGCTCAGTATAGCTAGTCAGCAGCCAGCAGTCGGCAGTCAGCGCTCACACACATGTAAGTGCACGCGCCGTCAAATTTGCATCAAAAGAAAAACATCTGAATAATTCCGCTCGGATGCAGGGTTGGAAGCAAACGCGAACGCGACGCATCTCACAGAAGAAAAGGGAAGAAGAGCAAAATTAATAAGCCCTGTTTGCTCCTGCTCCCAAATCGCCTTTGCCCCATTTCTCTTCCACCGCACCCATCCCCCCTCTCGTCCTCTTCACATCTCTTGCGCGGCACTTAAAACAATTCTCAACATGTATATATACAAATAATAAGCCGGAGGTGGGACGTGGGTAAGTATGGGGGAGAGGAAAAGAAATTTGATTTGGGGGAAGGTATTGAACGAAGTTTGATACATTCATATCTTTTTATTTGTTTAAGTACCTTTATTCCTCTTCTTTTTTTTTTTTTTTTTTTTTTTTTATCTCTGATGTATGCAGTATGAGTCTATATAGGTTTGCCCTCTTCCTACCCCCTCATCTGTTTCGGCCTTCAACCGTAAACCTTTTCCGCGTCCGGACCCATCGGGGCCTCGCGAGATGAGGCCACGCTAAACTATTCAATTCATATATGCCCACATTTTATGAAGCCTGCGGGAAATCTAATTTGCGTCAGTCTGATTTTCTTACGGGAACTTAAACATTTGTAATATGTGGATTATAAATATTCAGGGATACGGTCATTTTTTTTTCTCTCGCGTCTTCCGCACCCCGGGACTTTAATCCCGCAGAGTGATTTTTTTTTCTTTTTTCTTTTCCTGTCTCCCTCTTTTCGCCGTTTCCTCTTCCTGTTCCACCGCACGCCACCGTCAGGCCATTTCTCCAGCTATACCTTCGGCAGTGTGTGGCATCTCCTTGGATAACAAAGGAAGGGGTGGATTTTTATGATTTTAATGAAAAACCAACATAAATTAATATTCCTTGTTTGTATATTTTTTCATTATTTCATCGAAGTCAGTGGGCGTCGAGTGCGTTATATTGGACAAAATCGTTTCCCGTTCATTTAAACCCGTGAAAACCCCGTTTTTCGTTTCACTCTTTCATATTTTTCTATATCCCTTTTTTCTCTTCTTTGTTTTTCTGGTTTGTTCTTTTCTCGTTCCTTTCTTTTTTCCATTATTTTCCTTTTTAACTCTTTCAATTCAATTTCCAGGGTAAGGGGGGGGGGGCGAGCTCAACTAAAAAAGTTTCCGGAGAAAGAGCCCAAAAAACAAAAGCTGCACTCTCTAGACAAAATCTCTATTCAATCACAATGCTGATTTTTCCGGAAAAGCACACTTGTTTTTTTTATGGGCTCTCCCCCCCCCCCGAAAAACTGTCTCAATTTTAAAACTCATCCAACCTCTGAAATTCTACAGGAGTATACGGAAGGAAAATAAGACGTTACACCCGGCGCGATGCGCGTCGGCGTCGTACCGATGGTTCATCGAGAAATTCCCTGTCTCTCTCTTTTCTCCGATTGAAACACGTATGTAAGACAAAGCTAGACATGCAGTGGAACAGTGGGTTAGAGCCCCATTCTTCCCATCCTTTCTCTGCTCATACATTCAAAGCTGTCTTAAAAGAGAGATAGAAAGAGATCCTGGTTACTTTACTGCCAATACACTGAACACGCATGCAAATCGCCGTCATGAGAGCCGTATCCTGTAACGTCACACGCCGTGTAATAGTGTTGAAAGGAGGAAGGGGAGACACCCTCCCTCCTCCATCAGGAAGGGCGGGAGAGACACCCTCCTCCATCAGGGAGGCAGGGGAGAGGAGAGTGAATGCAGGAGCAAATTGAAATAAAATTGTTTTTAACAATTGAGTTTAAAGGGAGCCCGCGGACTAAGAGAGAAAGAGAGAGAGAGAGAGAGAGAGAGAGAGAGAGAGAGAGAGAGAGAGAGAGAGAGAGAGAGAGAGAGAGAGAGAGAGAGAGAGAGAGAGAGAGAGAGAGAGAGAGAGAGAGAGACAGGACCCGGACGGGACGGGAAGGGATGGGGGAGAAAAAAGTACCCTATTGTCGAATAGATGCGTCTACGGTACACATCTTATCTTCGCTACTTCACATTTAGTACGCAGATTGGGGTAAAAGATGTTGAGGTAAGGGGATGGGGGAGGAAGGAGATGAGGTAGTGGAGGGGGGGGGGGGGGGGGGGGGAGTGCGCCCAATTTTCGTTTGAGTAGCGCTATCAAGCACGGGCGGAGGAGTGAATGCAAGTGCGAGAGGAACTCTTAGAGGAAAAGAAAAAAGGGAATAAGAAAATGAAGAAAATTCCATATTTATCTCGAAAATATGTAATATGAAAAGAATAGAGGCAATGAGGGTGGAAGGGGGGATGGGGGGAAGGGGGGAGGGGGGAAGGGGGGTTGCTGCTGCCTCACTACGGATGAGCTTTTTTTTCTTGCCGGATTTAAAATTGGATATGGAAAGGAAGAAAAATGAAAGATGAGGGGGGGAGAGAATATCAAGCGCATATACGAGTACAATGTAATGACTCCCGTATTTTCTGCTCAGTGTATGATATTGAACCCCCTCCCCAAGCCTCGCCCTCCCCCCTCTCTTTTGTGACTATATGCCATCGATATTGGATTCAGCGCGTACAAATTAAATTAAGCAAAATCGAATCTCTTATTCTCACCCACCCGTCGTCCTATTTCTACATCTTAGCCCCCCCTCCCATTACAAGGAACGACTGAAATAAGTCAAAGCTCTACAGATGTTCGGTCTAATTATTCCCTTTTCTCTCTACTATGTGAGCTTTTCAAAGCTCAATTTCTTTTTTTCTTTTTTTTGAGATTGATGAGCTGAATTAAATCTAGAGCTAGAGAGCTCGTCGAACGTTCGTATTCAATCCATGAATATTGAAAGAAAAAAGTCGCAATTGTAACCAGATTAATAGTACGAAGACGGAGATGTAATGATGAATACCCTTGTATTAAAAAAGAAAGAAAAAAAATCTGTTGCCGAGCAAGAAATAATGTCACAATTAATTATTGAAATAAAATTTTGTATGAAAAAAGACATGACGTTTCTGTTCAAAGGATAGGACTACTCAAGGGGCTATTTTTTGAAGCAGATGAAATTAAAATAATTTTGCCTTAACTTCTCAAAGGAGTCAGATTTACAATTAAAGTTTCCGTATACATGTATAGTTGTGAAAAAGAAAAAAATCTCATCCCCTTCTTGAGAGGGCAGTCCCAACTCATATCGCGACTACAAGAAAATAATGATGGCTCTCATTAAATTTAACAGGAATCAAAAGTGATAATATTATAGTTTTCCGTACATTTTCACTTCTTTCTGCTTTAACTTAACACACCCATGCATGCAATCCGCATTCGCTTAGACTGTTAGAGGTCGTTTTAGAAGTGTAGGCGCATCTAGAGCGATAATATTTGGAAGTCAACATCAGTTTTCTCATATTACTTACATGGGGACAAGGAACGAAAACGCATTTTGAGCGTTGGTTTTTCATTAAGGAACGCTTCAAAATCAAACGTTTAAGTCACAGGCAAGTATTTGTTTTGGTTTGAAGAATAAGGACAATTGAAAATTCACCAAAAATTATCGGTCTTTTGGTGCGCCTACACATCTCAAACAAACTTTGGCATTACAGCGTTAATTTTCGAATTTAGTACTCTAAAAAAAATCTTGATTCCGAAAACTTATATAAAAAGTGGTGCTTTTTTTTCCTTCTTTTTTTATTCTTCAGGGAAAATTTCAGGTAAATAACAATGCTATGTTGAATAACCCTTACTGAAGGAACGGTCCGGTATTCAAGGACCCAAGAGGCTGATCTTCCACGCGCGAATAAAACTTTTTTTTTTCCTTTTTTTTCGTTTAATGGATTTTCTTGCCACAGGGGACCAACCACGGGCCAACAGAGAATTGACAGATTTGAGGGGAGCAAAGGCAAAAGAACCGACGCGAGAGTGGACAAACCGGACAAGCGTCATTCGGTAACCCTTCGACGCACATTATTTACTGCCATTGGACAAGCGGAACAGAGTCACTCTCGAAATTTCACTCCCCGATAAACACGCACCTTTATCCCTGAAACTTCGAGGAGCTTTTAGGAGGCTCCTCTCTCAAATCGAGGTAAAAAGAAGGAGGGAAAAAGGCCTCCCTTATTCTACTATAGCTCATGTCTTGTCTAGAATTTACCAAATCTACAACTTTTGTTGATTGATCACGACAAGGTTCTGAACGCAGACCCTCCGTTAACAGAGATGTATCCGGGAATATCTTTCTCTCTCTCTCTCTCTCTCTCTCTCTCTTTCTCTCTCTCTCTCTCTCTCTCTGTCTCCCCCTCACTCTGTCTCTGTCTCTGTCTCTGTCTCTGTCTCTGTCTCTCTCTCTCTCTCTCTCTCTCTCTCTCTCTCTCTCTCTCTCTCTCTCTCTCTCTCCCTCTCTCTCTCTCTCTCTCTCTCTCTCTCTCTCTCTCTCTCTCTCTCTCTGCCTATTTCCCTAACCTTACGAACTCATGGAGTCATTTACTTTTCGTGCAGAGAATTCAAGTGAGTAAGTGGAACAATGGAGAACTGGAGAATCGTATCCTTAAGCGAGAGACATCACAGACTCGTAGATGGACACTGGAGAAGTGAATTGGTCATGCTAGGATATAATCAGGTTAGGTTCGGTTCGGATAGGATATGTTAGGTTTTTTATAATAATTTTCATACAAGTGAAGAAATGGAAAAATAGAGAAATATAGTGACAAGGGGCACTGGAAAAGTGTTGAACTGGAGAAAGGGAAAATACGAACGAGTTAAAGAAGAGTAGAAATGAAGGACAGAAGGAGAAATAGATACGTGAAGATGTAAAGATGTAAAGAAGGGGTGAAGGGAAGCAGTGGAGAAGTGGAGAAGTAAAGAATTCGAGAATGAAAGTTGAGAATGAAGTAAGGAAATGGATAATATATATGTTGAGAATGCAATGCAGAGTATTCGTTTCCAAGAAAAATGTCACGTAGATATAGGATACCATATGCTTCTAAGGAGGAGGCTGTTGACAACTTTTGCTGCAGCAACTAAAGGTGAGAGGTAATTTCATGTAAAATAACCCCCTCCCCTCCCCCTCCCCTCCCCATCCCCTCCCCATCCCAAATGCAACAAACGCAATAAAAAAGTTCAGACAAAAAAAAACCTAAGAATTTTTTCAATCACAAAATCATATATGCTATAGAAATGATACATTTTTAACGTAGCCACGGAGTATTATTAAAGCGGTTGGTTAAACGAAAAATACATTCCAGGAATTTGTATATAGTGATAGTCGATACTCCATATCTCGTCATCATCTTGTGAGAAGCACTATATTCCATAGATTGGCAAATTCAACAGAGAGGGGATGATTGAAAAAAAGGGAGAGGAGAGGGAAGAAGGGAGAAGGGAGAAACATGCAACTGACTGAAGTAAAGCTGTCAAAAGAACAACAGAATGAGTTTGGAGTGCTCCTCTTTGTATACCACGAGGGCACGTAAATGCGATGCGCTTCCAACATCAAAAGACTATGAAATTGAAAACGAAATTGAAAACGGTGTATACCGAGAGTATGCAGAGAGACTTTGAATCGGGAAAGAAGCGGTACATGTTCAACCAAGAATGCACGTTCGCGCTGGAACTGGAAGGAAGCTGTCATAGCTGATAGGCCTGATAGGGAGCATAGAGGACAAGTCACAAAGATTGTAGCATCGTCTACCACATAGTGATCTGTTGCGCAACGAGAGCATTGGGGCACAGAATAATACAATCAGAACGGAAACTCCCGTAAGAGCCAATGGAAGCAAGTTTGGAATTTAACGGCAGCAATGCTGTAGTCCTATATCCCAACATGGCGGACGAGTGTGATTTGTGTTGAAACTCATTTATTTCTGTAAATTCTGGAAAGAAATCTTAAGTTTCCGGCCTCACTTTTATTCTATTGGCATTTCAGAATAAAAATTTCGCGGACCATGTCCTATATTTTTTTTTTTCGCGTGCGAATCCAGATGTAAACATCCTATATCCCAACATGGCAGACGCGAAATGAATTTGCTTCAAAATCCGACAGAGTTTCCGTTCTGGTTGTATTATTCTGTGGTGGGGGCTTTTGCTAACTTTTGTTATAAGCGATTGAATATTTAAGGAAGTGGCGTAGCATGCAATTTGGCAACGTAGCAGCTCATCCATTTAAACTCATGAAAAATATCGAAGAATCGGGTGTTCTGTGAACTCTTTTGCATTCGACCATTTACATGGGTTTAAATGGACAACGTACAACTTTGCCAAATTGCACGCTACGCCACTGTTAAGGCTTGAGTCCGGCTAATATTACGATGAGCACAATATAAAATACAAAATTCACACACAGACTTGCAAAATTACTTTGGAATTCGTAATGTGTACCTCTGTACCATGGGAGTTTCCCATCTAATTTGAGACTTTTCTCCGTGTTTTTCTGTAGAGGAGAGAGACACAAATTAGGTATAGAAATCTTCTATGGTAATTGCATAGCTCCGCCATCTTTCTTCTTAAATGGTGCTTTCGCAGGTTTCATGGGGGATTCCTGACAAATATTTTACTTTCTCTATTGAAACAGAAAGAGGAAAGCCCCAAAATAGGCAGTAATCTCTCAGTCACGTGTAATTTGGCAACGCTGCATTTCGTCCATTTAAACCCATGTAAAATATATAGTATCTGCGACTTGTGTAGCTCCACTATGACGCCTTAAACTTCAACGTCATTTTGTGAATTTGTAAGAGAATTTCGTAATTATTAACAGCACACATTGTAATATCCGATGGAATTTACTTACGAATTAATTATTCAATCGCAAAAGCAAAAGTAAACGGTCACCAGATGTACATTTTTAAATGTTTTGTCAATTTTTTCTGGCAACAGTGTAATAAAGAAGATCCTCGTCTTGAGTAAGAGAAAGTATCTTGAGCACTACCAAAATTCTAATTCAAGAGTGCTTTGACAAAATATTTAAATGTTCATCTGGTAACCATTAAGATACTCTTCTCTCCTGGAGAATAGCACATGCCATTTGGCAACGTTGAATTTTGTCAATTGAAATCCATAAAAAGGGTTTAATCCGCAGGTGCTCATCGAATGTTCATGCAATATTTCCATATTGTTGGTGGGTAGTTTCAACGAGCAAAAAGCATCGTTGCCAGGGGTCAGACAATGGGGCTCTTGCAAACTTTTGCTGTGGGCAAATGAATAGTCCAATCTATTGTAAAAACCAGCGCAAATCACGAAATTCGCACTAACAAAGTCTAAAATTCAGTAATAAACTCACATAGCTGCTATGACGGCAAGATCGTAATGGCGGTCGGTTCAACGCAGGTATCATGGTAGATTCCTGTCTAATTTGTCACTTTCTCTAAGGAAGCACAGATATATGTCTCAATTTAGATAGGAATCTCCCATGATACCTGCGTCTTTCCGCCATTAAGCCCGATTCTGAGAGTGAATTTCCTCATTTTCGGTGTACTCATCGTCATTTTTACAGGTTTTTATGCAAGAATCAGCTCTTCAATCACCTGAGGCTAAAGTTTACCAGAGCCCCATTGTCAAGGGGGAGGGGGCCGAGGGTCAAAAATGGGTCTGTTGCAAACTTTTGCTACAGCGCTATAGAGTGTTCAATCTAATGTAAGATCGCCTGAAAAGTCCAATGATGGCATCAGAAAGCAATAAAATGCAACAATAAACTCACAAAATGCGTTTAATGAAATCCAAGATGGCGGCAAAATATCGAGCAATCTGTATGCGTGCACCACGAACATCCAAGGATAGCCAACCTCACAATATCCATCACAACCGATCACAACGTAAATAAACACATAACCTCTACCTGCAGTGAGGTTGTCAAAGTTGGCAATCCTTGGATGATCGCGGTGCATGCATTCAGATTCCTCGATATTTTGCCGCCATCTTGGATTTCGATAAACGCCTCTTGTGAGTTTAATATTGTATTTATTGACTTTATGATGCCACCAATGGACTTTTCAGGCGATTTTACATTGGAGTAAACACTTTTTATCGCTGTAGCAAAAGTTTGCAACAGACCCATTCCCCTGAAGGCAAAATATTACCAATTTATAGGGTGAGAGGTTGTGACTTGTGAGATTTAGACCCCCAGAGTCCACCCATCGGTACAAATCACTGCCTGTTAATTTTAGCAATGAAGAGGAACATTTAAGCATTTTGCACCTATAAAATGTATATACTTAACTGTATACATATGAAGATTACGCATCGCGTATCCCATCTATCTGCATCGAAGGTAAAAGCTCTATTGACTCGTCACAAAGCAATGCGCTTTCAAAGCTCCATTAGTAAATGGGTACCTTTGACAAATACCCAAGGTGCAAACCAACTCTCAAGGGGGCGCTAAGGCAAAGCGCCGCCCGCCGTGCTTGGGTGGTTTTTTGTGCGTGGAAGTAAGTTACAATAACTATTCGGGGGAAAAAAAAAATCCCCCAACTTTCCCATGACTCGAGTGACTCGAACTCCCAAAGTTGAAAGCGTCAATGAACGCTATGAAAGCCCACCACATAGGACTATATTTTAATCCCTTCCATTATCAAACCCGTTTTTGTTTGCAATTTCCCCTCGCAAAGTTTTTTTTTTATTATTATTATTATTTATTTATTTTTTTTTTTCCTACCGTTGTTGTTTTTCGGTTATAATTCAAAATAGCGCTGTGAGTGAAAGAGGGTAAATCATAATTTAAGCGTGTAATACATCGATTTAAAATCACGGGACCAGCGCTTAATATCCCGTTGACCCTGTTTTTTTTTTTCCACCTATCTCCCATTCACTATTATTTCGCGGCGCAAGCAACCGTAGAATCGTAGATCATACTGCGACAGTGGGACAGGCGACACCCACGCCATATATTTTATGAGCCTTAACAGTTTTCACATTTAAGCAGACACGTGTTGGCAGGGCGACGGGGTGGAGGGGGGGGGGGGGGTTAAAGGATACGAGTATGGGCGAGGCGTCCGCGAGGGTGGTACCGAATGTCCAAGGCTCCGGTCACTACTCAATCGCGGGACTGATAGGGTTACTCAAGCTATGACTATTACTATACGTTAGTATGTGTGTGTGGGTGTGTTTGTGTGAGTGTGTCGTAGTAATACTGACCCCTTTTACATTCACATACGCACGGTCAGGAAGGGAGATAGGTTATAAATTTTGGGAAAGAGGAGTCAACGCATATTTTCTAATAACGTCCGCAGTTCGGCAACAGATAATGGCTCACGCTTCCGTCAGAAACATTCGGTCACTAGGTATTTTTCGGACCCGAGTATGATTTAACGTGACCAACGTATTTTGATGTATATTTTTGTATTGCTTTGTAATAATAATATGATTTTTTTTTTTTTTTTTTTTTTTTTCCACCCTCGTCCTGAAGTGGTATACGGAGGAAACGCGCCGCCGTGAATGGGATGTATTCATTAATGCGCGCGTGTTTATGCGATAGTTGCGCGGGTGACGAATCATTCTTTGTGGAATACCTTCATGCAATGCGGTTTTTTCCCCCCTGGATTTTTTGTTTGTTTTTTTTTTTTTTTTTGATTTTTTTTTTTTTTTTTTTTTTTTTTTTTTTTTTTTTTTTTTTTGTCCCCTTTATCAGAGGGTAGAAAAAAATATTACGATTAATTCATTGATAAACGGGGGTCATAAATTAGCGTTTGGAATCAACTGATATGCTCTGTGTAGTGTGTACGTAACGTTTGGGAAACATTTGGTGATAAAAATTTTCAGAGATTGAAAAAAAAACTTAAATTAAACGTATATGTTTCCCTCGTAGTCAATACAGCATTTTTGTGAGTGCTCGGAAACAAGTTTTAGAGCTTCTCTCTCTCTCTCTCTCCATCTCTCTCTTTCTCTCTTTCTCTCTCTCTCTCTCTCTCTCCTCTCTCTCTCTCTCTCTCTCACCCTCATCACTGTGGCATGAACAGCAGGGTTAAACTGATGCTAAACATGGTAACTTGAAAAACATACTTTAATGTTCGTGTTTAATGAATGATGGGGTGGGACTCTTGCAGTGGCGTAGCTTGCAATTTAGCAACGTTGCAATGTGTCTATTTAAACCCGAGTAAGAGGTCGTATGCAAAGGTGTTCACCGAACACCCTATAGTTCGATCTTTTTAATGCATGTAAATGGACACATTACAATAACGTTGCCAAATTGCACGCTACGCCACTGGGCTCTTGTTAACTTTTGCTTCATGCGATTGAATAGTCAACGCTTGCGTAGACGCAAGCGAAAATAGACGATGAGGATAGTAAAAAGTCACGAAATTCACACAAAAACTCTCAAAATGGCCTCAAAGTTATATGCGTTGAGGCGGAGCTACGCAAGTACCAAGAGAGAGATTCCTATCTAATTTGACACTTTCCTCTGTCTGTTTCCATACAGAAGGATAGCCGCTTAGCTATTATACTCGTTTTTCTCCTCTAGTCTATTTCACATTGCTTTAGAATTCATTTCGAATAAACGCAAATATATATAAAAACACCTACAAGATAAGGTTTTGTTCGGGCTCCTTCAATTCATCGTATAGGCAATTCCAACTCCCCAGAGTGCGAACAGTTGACTACCCTACCTATATTCACGGAATAGTGGAGTTCTGTTGAGCAAACCTGGTCTGTAAAGGGTTAATCTTCGATATGCAAGAATGCGGTTGAATGTGTATGAGGGTAGGGGGTTACGGGAGTGGTGGGGCGGGGGGGGGTTTAAGTTGATTTCTTTCATGGACTTAAATGTTTAGACGATGTTGCCGCATTTTTATTCGAATAGTTATCCAATTCCTCCTATTTGACTGAATGTAAAAGGCGGCAATTTATAGGAAAATTTGGCAACATTGTATATAAACACAATAATGCATGTGCGGGAACAAAGATGAACTTAATTGAGATCATTAGAGTAAAAATTCCGGCTTGATTTTCGCTCAGGCGGGAAAACTTGCGTATGTGAAAACTGTTGTAGTCACCAAACCAGAGCTGCCGTTTTGCGTGTAAAATACACACTTTTCCATTTAAGTCCCCTATCATTAAAATTTGTCCCACCAGATCCCCCATAGGAAACTTATCCAGAGGCTATTTTGCCACCTTCTCCCGTCAAGAAGAATATCAAGGATAACTGAGCGGAATCTGACAAAGGTTACGAGTAATAAATGTGTTTCAATGTTCTATCATGCCAACATCATGTCTAGATTAAGTTATGGTATTATTTTATGGGGTCGAAGTCCTGAGGCTTCCAAGCTGTTTGTGCTCCAAAAGAAAATTATTCGGACTATCTTCAATTTACCTGTAAACCACCATTGTAAACCTTTTTTTATCGAGCATAAACTATTAACCCTACCTTCATTGTATTGTCTTGAGATTTTAAAATTTGCAATCTATAATCAGCTTATTTATCCATCCCTTTTATGCCCCTCTCATCATTATAAAAGTAGGCATGTTAACCCTTGACACACCCAAATTTAGATTGGAAGCCTCAAGAGCTTCTGTTCCAGTCTCAGCTGTTCAAATTTTTAATTCAATTCCTAAGGAGCTAAAACTTTTATTTAAAAATGAGGAGTTTGATAATTTTTTTGGACAGTTGAGACTATTTTTTTTATTAACAAAGCCCTTTACAGTGTGGAGGAGCTGTGGGCTAACACTTAGAACTTAATTTTAAAAGGAAATTTATATGTAATGTATTTATTATTCAAGAACCATCATTATTATTTTGAATCTGTTTAGTTTTTTTTTCCTGACGTGTATTTCAAGCTAATGGCTCTTATGCAGTGGCGGCTCGTGCAATGAGGCAACAACGTAATCCCTCCATTTAAACCTATGTAAAACAATCGATCTTCAGGAGGTGCAATTGCACCCCTAAGAAACCGATACTTTTGCGTATGTTTAAATGGCAAATAGACATGGTTGCCAAATTGAACGAGCCGCCACTGCTCTTATGTACAAAATTAAATAAATAAATAAATAAATAAATAAATAAATAAATAAATAAATAAATAAATAAATAAATAAATAAATAAATATTATAAAGAAAATTCAGAAAAAGAAGTCGTAAATTTGGCAACTACGAACTGGCACAACAGTCTCGGAGGGCTGGCGGAGCGGCGGCACCTACTCTTATCTATCGGCGAAAATGTCCAGACTTCGTTAAATACCCATTGTCCTTTAAGTCGTATTCATCAATGGAGAGTGGAGACCCATCCTCGCAGTTATTATGTACCGCTGTACGAAGCTTTTCAAAGCTCAATACAACGAGACTCGACTCGAGTTAAGGGCGCGGAAAGTGGAGAGAAGAGGGACGAGGAAGGGACGAGGAGCTTTTCGACCAGTTTATGTCGTGTGTTTAATCGTCTCCGACCATTCGACTAAATTGTTTTATCGCCCCAACCCGCCCGCACCAACCACCAATTTCACCGACCAAAATTCCACGCGACGAAATGCTCATCATCGAAAGCTACGCGATGTCGTTCGCACCATCACGCGAAGCTCGCGATGGTTGGTGTGACTGGAAACCTCTCCACTTCATATAGTAATTTTCTGCTGGATTATTTTACTCATTAAATAACTATCAGTGGCGGCTCGTGCAATGTGGCAACAACGTAATCCTTCCATTTAAACCTATGTTGAACAATCGATCTTCAGTAGGTGCAATGCACCCCCCAAGTTATCGATACTTTTGCATAGGTTTAAATGGCAAAAAAGCATTGTTGCCAAATTGAACGAGCCGCCACTAATAACTATCCAATCGGTTGTAGCAAAATTCAGCGAGAACCCCATTCTACACGATTTAAAATAGAATAAAAACACATGCATAAAAAAAAAATTATAATAATATTAATAATATACGACTATAATACGACTATTTGGACTTAGGTCGCACACGTGGGTAGTTACAATTGCAAGGGCTCGATCAAGTTGGCAAAAAGTCGGACTTGACTTAAACTATAGCGTAACCTCACTTTTCACGAATGCTTGCATCTGATTGGTCGGCGGTGAGACATCGGTTGAACTGAACCCTCTAAAGACCAGGTTAGTTAAAAAGACGCCAATCTTCCGTTTAAATAGGGAAGGTAGTTAACTGTTCGTACTCAGGGAGTTGAAATTGCATATACGACGCATTGAAGGCGCCGTATCTCGTAAGTGTTTTCATCGCTAATCGCATTTATCCAGAATGAAGACTGAATCCATATGAAATAGACTAGAGGAGAAAAACGAGCAGACTCGGGCTTGGTCCATAAAGGGTTAAGTATATATGACTTCAAGTGGCTCAACTTGATCGGACCCCAGTATAGCAATGCTGGCCATGCACGCTACCAGACTCCGGAGGTAAATCTACAAGCCTTTTTTCTTCATCTGTTCTCTCTCTTTGCCTCTTTAAAAACACGCCATAGAAAGAGAGAGAGAGAGAAAAAAAAACAGAGATTGGGGTCAAAATCAAGTGATATTCTACCCACCATCCTTTTCTAACACTAGAGTACAAATGAGTGATGAGAGAGAAACAAATTCCTACATTTGCTACGAGCTGGTGCTGCACAATGGCCAGTGCACTGTGGTTTGAAATCGAAAAAAAAGTGGCCAAAAATCCATTATAAGCTGTAAAAAATCATCGTTTTCGACCTTTAAGCTTACTTTAAAACTTTTTCAGTGACGCTTCTATAGGTTTAAATGGGGCTCTTGAATACTTTTTTCTATATACATAAATATATTGTCCACTCTGATGTAAAGACCAGCGAAAATTACGAAAATCACACTGAGATAGTCTAAAATTTAGTAATAAACTCACGTAACTGCTATAACGGCACGTTTGTAATGACGGCTCAACGCAGATATCATGGGAGATTCCTGTCTATTATGTCACTTTCTCTACGGAAACACAGAGATGTGTCTCAATTTAGATAGGAATCTCCCACGATACCTACCTGCGTCTCTCTGCCATTAAGCCCGATTCTGAGAGTGAAATTCGTGATTTTTCAGTGTACTCATCGTCATTGTTACGGGTTTTTATGCAAGAATCAACTCTTCATTCAGTGTTGCCAGATTGGGGTGGAAAAGCCGTGCGTTTTACATTGATTTAAACGGGAACGATACGGCTTTTTACTCTCGATCTGGCAACACTGTCTTCAATCCCCTTTAACAAAAGTTTGTAAGAGCCCAATTACATGTATATAGAATTCTATGTGATTATAATTGGTCTTGAAAGTTAGTAAATGACAGTGGCGTCGCGTGCCATCTGGCTACAATGCAACTGCTCCATGTAAACGCATTAAATGTATCGAATTTTCCTTATGCTCTGTGCACCCCCTAAATTTGATCTTTTTCATGAGTTTAAATGGATAGAATACATTGTTGCCAAATTACACGCGACGCCACTGATAAATGATAAGTTGACGAGAAATTTACTTTCTGATTTTTTGCTATTTTTCGACGAACTCAGACCATAGTGCGGTGTCAGTGGCGTAGCGTGCAATTTGGCAACGTTGCAATGTGTCTATTTAAATTCATTGAAAAGATCGAACTACTGGGTGTTCCGTGAACACCGTCGCATTTGACCTTTTGCATGGGTTTACATGGACTTAATACAATGTTGCCAAATCGCACGCTACACCACTGTGCGGTGGTCGAACGGACGGTGCGTATACACTATACCAAGTCCTCTAATTTTCCAATATGTGATGATTGAAGGGAAAAGCAATAGCCACCACGTGCCACCCGAAACTTTCGAGGCATGGGCCAGGCCGGGGGTCATAAAAATGCAATCTTCGAAAGATCTTCATTCACTCTTCGTCTTATCAAAACTGCCCCCGAAATAAAATTTTACGAGAATTAACGGAACTAATCCTATTTACGAACTCTGATATATATACTACTTGGACGAGGAAAAGAAAACCGGAAACCCGGGAAGAAGAAAGAGACAGAGTGATAAAGAGGGGAGTGAAAAAAATCAAGAAACAAAAAAAAAAAATACGAATCAACAGATGGAATTTTACCCGGCAATTCCAGCATCAAAGGGGAGTTGAGTGAACCATAAAACAACAGGTGTGTTCTTCCCGGAAATAAACGATAGGGTTGTATCGGAAATTGCAGTGAAAAGCATGCCTGGTGTTTTGCAGACAAATTCTCCATGCACAGTCTGAATTGAGGGTCGGTGGCTCGGACAAGCGGTGCGGTGGAGCCATGGCGCGGGGGGGTGGGATGGGATGGCGGAAAACTTATAACTCAATATTTAATCAAATCAAAAGGAGACAGTGATCCGGGGGCGGAAGTATAAAAGAAAAAATATAGAATTACCATACTTACATCGCTCACGAAAAACATTTTGACCAGCTTCTGACATTATAGATTTACTTAGTTTCTCGTACAATAAGTACAGCATGGCCCAAAAGTCACGTGAGGGGGAAAGCTTTTTTTTTTTTGTTTTTAAACAACTTAACTCCGTAGCTTGTGTTGCACATAAGGTGGGTGCGCCAAATAAGGCCATGTACCCTAATAAGGTCATGCGTCTTAAACCGGTTGCAGGAAATCGTAAATAAACCCGCAGAGTCTCCACGCTGGGTAGAATGGAATGCAACACCTCCCCAACTCCCAGCGTTAGGCGCCTGGCTGTCAGTCAGTAACAAAGGATTTAGCGGTTTTTTGCGCAACAAAAAAAACCGAGTTTCAGTACATTTTCATTCATAACTTCAATTTAACTTGACTCATCTATAAAAAACCTATACATATTCCTGTTTCGCATACTTTTCTCTTGCTGATTATTGGCATCATTTAACTTCAAATTGATTCCAGCAAACATAGCGCCAAGTATGCACAAAGGTCCAATTTTTACCCATGTGGCTTTAATAGGCACCCGTGGCCCTAATAAGGCCACTTGCACAATTTTTTTTAAAATTGAAATTTCATGCACTTAAATTTCAAATAAAGGGGGTCAAACCTTACATATTTTTGAAGATAAGGTATAAAGCATGTTTGTGCCACATTTCATGCACGTAGGACCATTTGCACCGTTTTTACAGCCTTTCAAAAAAAGGGTGGCCTTATTTGGCGCACTTACCTTAACATCTTTAAAACATGCAATCACAGCTATTCCTCAGTCAGTTAAAAAAAAAAAAAAATCATCGCAAGTGTAAAAAATTATTAAAAGTAGGAGTGAAAGCCGCAAGTTCTCTAATGCCATCTCCGATCAGAAGGTCCTTTGGTCCCTGGTACCTTTCCCTCCTCCCTCGATGACTAATGACTAAAATCGATCACCAAAACAGCCGGGAAAATACGTTGACTAAACTTTTTGCGCCCACGAACACTGAATAACATTGAACAATCCCCACCCCACCCTCCATGACCCATCGAGAGCAGTCCTTTTGTTTCGTAATCAACTGATGATAAAAAGGCGTTCATTTACGTGCGCGGGGATAGTTTCGTCCGTTCGGTGTTCAGTTCCCCCGAATACGCTCCTGCTATTTCAGCGACTATCAAAATAGAGGATGATCGAATGAGGGGATATCCCGATATCACAGGCAAGGGAGGTGTGATTGGGAGGGTATTGGGGAGAAAGGTTTTGCGGTGGGGGAGTGGAGGGGGTGGAGAGGGGGGTGGAGAGGGGGGTGGAGGGGGTGGTGGGGGTGGCGGGGGTGGAGGGGGTGGAGGGGGTGGAGGGGGTGGAGGGGGGGGGGGGGGTGGAGGGGGTGGAGGGGGTGGAGGGGGTGGAGGGGGTGGAGGGGTGAGTGGAGGGGGAAGTGGAGGGGTGGAGGCGATGGTGGTACTCCTGCTCGTAAGTCGATCGAATGTCCCTACGTGTTTGCGGATGATTACGAAGATGGATTTGAGAAGACTACGCTCCTGCTGCCACCACGCGGTTTTTGTGAGGTAATAAAAGAGTATCGAATGCTTTTTAAAGTCGTAAATTTATTTATAAGGTAGAGAGCCTTGTTGCCGTAATGAGCGGCCAAAAAAAAGTGTGCAAAGGTACACGGAGAAAAAAGGTATCATTAAATCCTTAAGGGGTCATTGCTGTGGCTCTCAAATACATGTCAAATATAGCTGACTTTAGGCACACTTTTCTCAAGAATGGTAAGGAGTAGCAGTCTGAAACTTTGCAGGGGTAATCATTCACATGTTTAGAAGATCTGGAACTAAAAGTTTGAATTTTGCTTGACTGCAAGAGTACTTTTGTGAAAGTTCAACTTTCAATGGAAAAAATGATGAGTTTTTAGTGGTTTGAGGCTCTCCAGGAAAAAAACTGTGTCACAATTTTCAAAGATTCTAGTTCCACATAAAGTCCTATATGTTCTGAACATTTCAAAAAAAAATTGAAGTTAGCTCTCTTAGTTCCTGAGAAAAGTGTACCTTTAGTCAGAAAAATTAAACTTGCGGGAAATGCAGATTGAAAACAAAGGGGGGAAATAAATAAATACATTTTTTCTCAAAAAAAATCATTTGTTCATTTCGAAAAATAATTAAAAATAGTCAGCCTAGAAAAAGTATTTAATGTTATACATCAGTTTGTTCAGCGAAAAGCCCTCTATCAGAAAATTTAAAAAAACAGAAAAATGAAAAAGAGTTAAAAATTCACTGAAATGTACCCTTAAAATGGTTAGGATAAAACTCTTATGGGTGACCGCACGTGGGTCAAACGGGGGGGGGGGGGGGGGGGGAAAAGCCTAAAATTGATTTTTTTTCCCCTTGTTTTTTTTTAATTTTTGCTGTTTGAAGAAGTGGTTCAGAAATCTGTAGGAGCGAACTTACACTGTTTCTTTTTAATCATTTTGTCCTTTCATGTGCAATATTTTTTACTTCTTTTCCTTATTGTATTTTATTTTTCTTTCATTTATCAATTTTTTCTTTTTCCTTTTTTCCTTCTTTTTCCTCACTTTTATAAACCGTCTTTCTAAAAAATTGGGGGGGGGGGGGCTTGAACCCCAAATTCCCCCTCCTCTCACGGTTCGTGGGGGAGGGGGGGGAGGTTGTTTGTCTTCTAAACACAAAAATCTAGACAAATGTACGTGCCACAAAAAGATAGCCTAGATGTACAGGATGAGAAATCGCCCAGTCTGGAAACAGAGGATAGAGAAACTGACGGAAGAAAATGTCCCTAGGGATCGGCCCATTGTGTGCGTCTTTCCACTAGCCGCATCACAGGCACAGGCACTGGCAGGAGGGAAGAAGGGGTGGGGGAGGGGGGCTCCGTGCTTGTGGCTGCTCACTACGTTCAGTCGAGAGAAGAGTAGGAGTTGAAAAGTAATTCGGGAAGCCAAAACGATATAAACTAAAATGTGATTGTCTTTGCATTATGAATCAGCCGTGAGGTAGAGCGTGTTGCCTATGGTATCACGGCGAGGCGCTGCGCTGCGCCATCGCCACGGAGGGAGTCGTAAATTTGCCTGACGCCAGAGCGCGACGTAGCCACGCACCGCAAGACGTGCGGCGCACGTGTGAATCTAGCCACTCTTTTTGCCTATGATTTAGGGCGCGCACGGTATTAGCACAATTACCGCATACATGCTCCTTTCTACATCGAGTTCGCCTGTGACTGCGCCCTTGATACTTTTGAACAGCCCGCTCTTTTGCTTACTCTCGACGCCTATAAATTATTTACTATGCCGACAGGACGATATACATATCAGCTCTGAAATGGGATTTTATTTTCTTCCCTTTTTTTCAGACTCATTGGGCTGCAGACTTCACACTTGCTCTCAAAATTTTATACCGCTGAAAAACTTGAAATTTGGATTTGGTTTCCTTCAAACTGGAGTTCGTCTGTACAGTATGGTCATGAAATCCTCACCAAGCCGGAAGTCGAAAAGCGCGTATCTCATTTCGATACTTAAGAATCCCTAAAAAAAAATATGTTGAGAGAAACGAGCTATGACTATGGAGGGATGTTCTGGGACGTGCTTTTGAAACACCTGGTAGGCAGCCACTGACAAACAACAGAAACATGCAACATTTTCTCACCATTCATTATAGAATTGTGTCCAGATAGCCACTCTATAACAATTTCACTCTCGTTATTTAGAACCAATTTTCGGTGAATTCATTCATTAATCACAACTTACTCTGAGAATCCCATTGAGTTCACTCAAAATTCACTTTGCAGCAGGGTTGCCATTTAAATCAATAGTAAATACGTGCTTTTTCATCCGCGGTCTGGCATCAATGGCGTAACTAGAAATTACCTTTCTCTCACTTTGTCCATTAAAATGTGTAAGTTAGAAAAGGATAGGAAAGGGGGATGAATACCCTCTTCCTATCCTTTTTCTACCTAAGCATTCGGATGAGTAAAAAGAGAGATGCTCTCATGACATGCTCTCAAGTAAGCGCGAGAGAGAGAGAGAGCGATAGAGGGGGGGGGAGAAAAAAATGAAGACATCCTTTTTCTACCTAAGCATTCGGATGAGTAAAAAGAGAGATAGAATGATTTCCAGTTACGCTACTGTCTGGCATCGATGGATCTCAGCTGTGGAGGGATTGGAAAATAGGGACCAAG
>VMOF01000320.1:55218753-55273753 GCA_011764245.1 Trialeurodes vaporariorum | reverse complement strand
AGACTCAACAAAACAACGCCCAACTAAAGTAGATACGCCCCACGCTCCATACATATATGAAGAATCTGGTCAATCTGGGTCATGCAGAGAATAAAGAAGAAAACAAAGCGGTCTATGGAGGTGAAGGAAGCATCCTCTCTGATTGGTTGGGTTTCATCGAGGAGGAATCCTTATAAACAGCGCTTATGACAAGGGGCGTTCGGTTATTTCCCTGGAATAATCACATCTCTCGGGGGAAGGGGGGGCGTAAGTAAGGAAGCCAACCAGAAATCATACCTCGTATGGCGAGACTCTTCAATGTACAAGGACTCGTTGGCTGATGAGGGAAAATGTTAAAATCAGGAGTCAATGTATGGTCCACTTAGATGTGCTCCCTATGATATCATCTTTTTTGTAACAAAAACAAAAAACAAAATGGCTACCCCGTGATCGCTGGTCTCTACTTCATGTTTTTTTTCTCCGATCCCCCCCCCCCTCAATCAGTTTACGTGTCCGTCATACGCCAGACGGAGAAAGATATTAATATACATATAGAAGAACCACATCCATATCCTTCCGAGGCAGAGCTGCCGTTTTGCGTATATAATCAATCGCATTTTTCCATTAACCGATGATTCCACCGGTTGAGAAAAGATTATACACAGCTCAGTTCAGTGCATGACTGCATTGCACGAAAAAACTCGCATCTGTAATCTTTTCTCAATCGGTGGAGTCGTCGATGACTTTAAAATACTTGCGGATATTTTAATAGATAAACAGCGATTGCACCGATTGAGAAAAGATTACAGATCAGAGTATTTTCGTTCAGTACAGTCTTACACCGAACTGAACTGTGTAATCTTTTCTCAACCGATGGATTCATCGGTTAATTAAAAAATGCGATTGCTTATACGCAAAACGGCAGCTCTGTTCCGAGGTGTACTTCATGTTGTTCTCTGGCCACGACAACATGGCAACATCTGAAATTGCATCATAGTGTCAGTGCTCGCCACAACCCTGCCTGCCATTTATAGGATACGAAGGAAGGGGGTTGTTTTCCGAATTTCAACGGCCTTGAGATTAATGGCTCATGTAAAAGTTTCCCAAAACGAAAACGAAAGAGAAAACGAAAACGGAAAGTATATCGGCAAGAAAAGTAATTGATTTATTCACGTTTAGGCAAAAGTTTTAAGCTCATGATATACGCACCCGAATTCGGTCCGGTCCGGAGACACAAACCTTTCCAAAATACTCAGGCGACTCGAGTTACACGTTCGCGTTCCTATACGCGCCGAAGCATTTGCGACGGCCAATTTATCTTAACGCTGCGCGAAACATATTCCGTTTTTGAATAGTAAAACAACCAAACGAGGCTCTGGTCCGGAAAAACAGCTTATTTGACAGGTCGACGAAAGAGAGAAATGGGCGAGATGACTTCATACCAACAGTCCGTGTTCCTGTAATTAGAGTGCGTCGGATTGCCTTTGCATATAGGCAACAAGCCGTGCAAAAAGTGCGAGAAACGGGGGTTGGGGACAGGGAAATGAAACGAAACGAGGTCGCTTCCCCTCGAACTGTGACCTTGATAAATGAGAAGCGTTTTGTTAATTTTTTTTTTTTTCTTCCCCATCATCAGCTTGGCGCGTTTGGCGCTCGAAGAAATGAGAAGGGAAAAAAAACATAATGGTAATAATGCTTGCTGTCACCGACTTGCACTGGAACCACCTCGAGTCCGCACTCACGCGCTCTTACCCTTTCTCTGGCTTTGCAACACTTTTCTCTCAATCTCGACAGAATAACTTAATTATAAAAACGGGAGGCGGCGAGAGTTCGAGTCACTTGTCGGCAATTATATTTAATATTTTCCCATTATTAGAGTAATTTCATTTCAAATAAATGAATTGCTCCAATAAAGAGAGAGAGGAAAAAAAGTACGGGAGCGAAGGGGCAAGATGCAATTTTTATACATAATATTTTAATGGAGAGTCTTTCGGTATATCTTTTTCTCACTTTTTCTCCCCCCCTCTCTCTCTCTCTCTCTCTCTCTCTCTCTCTCTCTCTCTCTCTCTCTCTCTCTCTCTCTCTCTCTCTCTCTTCACCCCTTCATATTCGGAACTTTTTTTTTTCAGTCCTTCCAATGAAGAGAAGAAAAAATCTCTCCTGTTAATACTGAATTACACGTAATTTAACAACCTCCCCCTCCAACCGGCCCTTTTCCTTTCATAATATGATACGCCAAGGAACCCCTATCTTTTCTATTTGCATAAATAACCTTTTTCCTTTTTTTTTTTCGTTCTTCTCTCTCCCGATTTTTTTTTTTCTTCTCCCAAATGTTGAGTCAAATTAATCAAAATTGCGCACACTTTTTTTTTCTTTAAGGGGACGCTGATAACACAGACGCGGCGCGGAAACAAAGCGCAGTCTTTGAGCGAAATCAAACAACTTAAAAGGATTAATCAAACTCGAGGCGAGATTTTTTTATTTTTATTTTTTTTTCCACAGCTCCAACACTTTCCACCCAGCTTAATTTTCCGGTCTCCTTAATCATTGAAGCCCGTTTTTTGATTGAGGCACAATCTTGAGGACGACTAGAAAAACCCAAACCAAGCTTATATCTACCATGGAGTTAGAAATTACAGAATGGGAGTTTTAGAGCCTTACCGAAAAACACACGTAAATCTATAGTAGCTCGTACAATGTAGCAACACCAACAACGCATTTTCTCCGTTAGAAAAGGTGTGTTCTCCGTGTTCAATGGTGAACACGTTCTATTTAAATTGAAGTCTGCTCAATAGCTCTTGAAATGGGTCTGTTGCGTACTTTTGCTACATCAATATAACTCATTGTTTCTAACGTAAAATTTGGCGAAAATAACGATGCGCACATTAAAAACTTTCAAAATGCACTCATTAATTAACTCAGAAAATACCTTCCATTTCAAACAACCCGCGCAACACTAGACACTACATCACCGACTTATAACTACATAGACAGAACCATCTCGCTTATGTAAACATGAACAGAACTTACAAGCGTTGGAATGTTTCGTTTAGATGCGTACATTTCTTATATTATTTTGTAATCTTTGATGAACTGGAAAGACCAGACAGCAAATGCAGCTTATATTTCACGTATTAAAAAAGAAATTCCATCATTTTGTAGTTACGATGTTGTTCACTTATGCACGGCGGTTCCGTCTATGTAGAAGTATACCGGTGCAAATAGTGTCTAGTGTAGCGCGGGCTGTTTGAAATTGAAGTGATTTTCTGAGTTAATGAGTGGTTTTTGAACGTTTTTAATGTGCGCATCGTTATTTTCGCCGAATTTTTCATAAGAATCAAGGTTCTATATTGTTGTAGCAAAAGTATGCAACAGACCCATTAGCTCGATAAAATTTGTCGCGCAAAGGATCAGTTGGTCTGTTGCAAACTTTTGCTACAATAGAGTGAAGGATCAATATTGATGTAAGAACACTTCAAACGGCTCAATGCCTCTGTTGGAAGGCTTAGAAAATTCCAAAATTGACTCGCAAATTAACGTTTACAAAATGTGTTTACAAAATTCTAAGATGACGGTGAAATAATGACCAGGTCACTAGATGGAGAATTCTATCTAATCGCCAATTTCTGTGTTGAGCGAAATGAGTGATCGTAGAGAGAGCTTCAAAAAGATGGGACTGTCCCATTGCGTATTCAACTCATTCCAGCCATCTTGAATTTCTCTTAAAACTCCTTCCGTGGGTTTAAGAGTATGGATTTTGATACTTCCAATCAGTGGCGTAGCGTGCAATTTGGCAACGTTGCGGTTCGTCCATTCAAACCCATGAAAAAGATCGAAGTATTGGGTGTTCGGTGAACACCTTCGCATTCGACCTTTTTCATGGATTTAGTTGGATGAAATACAAGGCTGCCAAATTGCACGCGACGCCACTGCTTCCAATGCGAGTTTTTAAAGGAATCGACACTTTATAACTCTGTGGCCAAAGTTTGCAACCCCCATGCAATTTTTCAATCATTGAAGGAAAAGTGCTCGAAGATTCTTTATATTTTATTCCTACAGGATATTATATGTGTCCATGAAATCCCACTGATTGCATACTTGTAACCAGTTCGTGCGCACCAAAACTGAAGAGCGTTAAAAATATCATTTGCTGTTTTTCTTCTTCTCCAAAGATACATTGTTTCTTTAATGGGCCTGTGGTTTCAGGAGCATGTCAATCATATTCCATCTTTGTACTTGGCCCAATTTCCGAAATTTCCGGATATATCAGTTGGTTTTGATTGCACAATATTATACGCACACAGTTCGAAACGAGCATCATTAATGTTGAATCCACCGTGCGCAACTATTTTACCGCTACACTGAGCACATCCCTATGACACAAGTTAAAAAAGACGTCAAAACGTTTCATTTAAAGGTAAGTCTGCTCAATACCTTATTGTGAATTAGCTTGATTGCATTTCTCGCGCATTGGACCAGTTTCTCTGTTGCAAACTTTTGCTACAATAGTAAGAAGAGGATTAATACTGATGTAAGAACACTTCAAAATAGACAGCGGAGAAAAGGCATCTGGGTCAATATCCTCGCCTCGTCAAAGGCTTGAGTGACACTATACATATGTTGGAAACTACAGATACAAGCCTTCAATAAAAGATCGCATGCTGATCATGGGGAGTTAGGGGGGGGAGTTCAGTGGTGTACCGGAAAACTCCCTCCTCCCCTCGGGAACTTTGGGGGCCTCCTATATTTTCGCACGATGAATCAGAGGGTTTATGGGGGAACCCCCCCCCCCCCAGCTAGAAGGGGTTCAAGGGTCCTCCCCTGACATTTTTTGAAAATTGAGTGCTCTAAAGACGTTTGTTCATGCTGTTTTAGCTTTAAAATTCCGTTTCTTTCCTATGTAAGAAAGAAGAGATCCAAATATCTTTTCCTAACCACTTTTCAAGGTATATAGAGAACAGGTATGGACAACACTCGACTCAGGGGGCGTGGCCACTTGGGAAAAAGCGACTTCACCGCCAACTTGTCTCCTATTTACAACGTGTATCTTGCATTGTTGTTTGTGGTTAGGTTTGAAGGGGAAATTTATCTGAAGCAATACTTTATTTATTTGAACAATGAAATGTAATTTTTATCTTTAAATGTTAATGTTGTGACTATAGATTGGATTTACATAATCAATTACGTTGTTCACTTTCCTTTTCAAGATGTGAAATCTTAATTTGAATCGCGCGGTCAGAAAAATGGCGGCGGAGTCGCTTTTTTCACAACCTATCAGAGCCAACCTCAGAGTGTTGTACATACCTGTTCTCCATCTACTTTGACCACTTTTTAATATTCATTTAATACCACGGAAAAAGCATGACCTTACCACATCTTATGGAGTAATGAACCTGTTCTTTTTATTTTAAGATTACCTACACTGATTTTTTTTTTCTTCTCCATCTATCTTTATTCTTTCAAATGTTATATTTTGTCTAATACACGGATCAGATGTATCAGATGTAAACAGGGGGCACTAATTGAGGGCCCCCCGGCCCCCTGCGGAGCCCTACCGCGCCGCGGGGGGCCTCCGGTACGCGACTGAGCAAGTTTGTTCTGGTATGCAATACGCATCGCTCATATGGTAAGTATCTCCATAAAACGGTGAACACGCGGCTATCACGTCACGTTCAACGTGCGGGTGTGTTGCGGATTGCATACCACGAGAAATTTCCATCTTGTCCCAATATCTGTGTCCCTCGACACAGTTCAACTCGTCTTGCTGCACCCATAGTGAAATCGATGATTTCTGAAAGGGCGCATCGGCACAGGAAAACGCGCGCTGATAAGCCCTTCCACCATAATCAAGCGTTTGGTTACATTCATGTACATAACCAACAAGATATGTTTGAATTGATTGTGCGTACTTTAAATTCTGCAGTTGTGACCCGAATACGGTGATGTCAGACCTCCTCCTCCGTCCAGGAATTTGTATCCAGGAATTTGGCTTTCTCCAGGCGCTTTGCCCATTTGAACGCATTATATACGATAGGAAAATATTGAGATAGGGGTTCCGTCAGGTACATGCCTCCTTCTCTAGCCTTTTCTAATGCATGTGTTTAACGCTTTGAATACCTCGCCCGAGTCTACTTATTTCTGTAACTAGATCTGCCTCACTCAATGTCAGTTTTTTATTTGCATTATTTGCGACTCCAAATTGTAAACATTTGGGCAAGAATTCAATTTACTTAATCACCTTCGATCAAGTGTTTATGCAAAATCAGCTCCGTTGAGTGGGAATTAATATTTAACTATACCCACTTAATTTGAGCGAGCAAACATTGATTTATTGCCCTAGTCGTAACTTGATACACGGGGGGAAAAAGTAATGGGGCTGTTGCACACTTTTGCTAAAAGCGATTTAATAGTCGATTCTGGTGTAAAAACCTCCAAAAATAACGATGGCAGCACTAAAAACTTCTGAGGTTCACTCCAAAACTCAATAAGCCAGTGGCGGCTCGTGAAATGCGATATATCGATGTCCACTCCATTTAAAACTATAGAAAAGTATCGATCGTCAGGGGGTGCAATTGAACCCCCGAAACATCGATACTTTTCTATAGTTTTAAATGGAGTGGACATCGATAAAGCGCATTTCACGAGCCGCCAATGCAATAAACGCTTTTACTTGCGCGAGCGTTACGGTGGCTGAGGGCAGTAATAATGAGAGATTCCTATCTTAATTTCGTCACTCTCTCTATACTGACAAGCATAATTCTCAGAGTAATTAATCATCAGAGTAGTGATCCACATCCGATGAATGGTACCTTGACACCTAGTAGACCTAGTGACACCGGTGCCAAATGAAAGTCGTCAATTATTGGTCACTTCTTGATGGAGTTACAGTATTGTTAGATGGGAATCTCCCATTATTAATGCCCTCAGTCACCATTACGCTAGCGCAAATAAATTAAATCGTTTATTAAGTTTAGGAGTGGACTACGGAAGTTTTTAGTGCTACCATCGTTATTTTTGGAGGTTCTTACACCCGACTCGACTATTAAATCGCGTATAGCAAAAGTGTGCAACAGCCCCATTGGTCAGATTTACCAGCATGATTGCTGATTTTGGCACAAGCCTCTAGCCATCAAAGACGGTAAACTTGAATAGACGTCGGGTAGAATGTAAAAAGAAACTCCATTGTACATGCCTGAATTTAAGATTAAATTTACATTAAATCTATTTCATTCAACCCATCATGTGGTCAAGTTTACCATCTTGTATGACAGATGCATGTATCAGAGACCTGATGGTGTATCTTACAATATTTTTTTTCTTTCTTTCAGTGCAGGGCCGGACTGGCCGGGGTGCTGGGGGTGCGATCGCACCCCGGGCCAACAGACTTACGGGCCAAATTGCAGCTCCGAAGAAAAGGAGAAAAAGTATCCCCTTATACCGCCCACTCGAGCACTCGGGCCATTTGGGGCATCAGCACCCCGGGCCAAATTTTCCCAGTCCGGCCCTGTTTCAGTGCAGTAAAAAGGGTTAAATGAATGGAGACATTACAGATAGATTCCTAGATCCACGAATGCCGTTGTATTTCATGCGGAATTTTAACAGGGACTTTTCAAACCCTGCGAAAAATGGCAACATTGCCCGCGGTCAAATTCCAAGGGACTAATTATTGCGAGTGCGTGGTGCCACGTTTTTGGCATAGTATCTAGTCTCAGGGACATGGGTGGCCTTTATCCTTTATCAGATGGTCCGCATTTGCATAAAAAGGTCGAGAACCGGTATCCGAGGTTTACAGGTCGCGATTACACTCACTCGCGGAACCATTTAGTCAGTGAGCTCACTATTCACTACACAGTATTCAGTTATACACACACCTATCTACCTATGTAATGTATATACCTCTCTCTCTCATTGCATTCGCGAATGCGTGCGTATTAGCGCCGCCGTTTCAAGAGGCAACAACCCCTTGGAAAGTGGGTGGTGGTGGAGGTGGGGGGGGTTAAGGAGGGAAAGAGGATCCCAGCGAATTCGACCCTTCCTGAAACACTGACATAATTTTAATGATTTGTGAATTTCGCCCTCTCAGCCACCCCCTCGCCGCCCCCGAATGTGTTATAAGTTCGTGGTTGCGAGATCTCATCTCTCGCACGCGCTACTACCTACGTGCGTACCCCTCCTCCCCTCCCCCTCTAACCACCCCCCCATACGCACTACACCCTATCCTCTCGTACTATCCTTTCGCGCGGTTAATACAGTGCGCGCGGTGTAATGCGTAAATGTGATGCGAGGCTGAGGGGGAGCCCCCGAATTAAAATCGATGTTCAATATGTGCGATATCTCATTTCGATAGGGAAATTTTGATTACTTTATGTATGTACACCGTAAAACGCATATCGCGGTTTCCAACGAGATGGAGAGAGAGAGGGAGAGAGAGAGAGAGAGAGAGAGAGAGAGAGAGAGAGAGAGAGAGAGAGAGAGAAAGAGAGAGAGACCGAGCGAATGCGACCAAGGAATATGTACTCATACGTACCGAAGCGCTGCCGCGCGGCGCACCGCGCTCTTTATTTACCCGGCGACTTGCTTGTCTCACGCTTACTATGCATGAGGTATGATTTCTATCCTCCTCAACCTCTCTCTGGGCCCACAGAACTCCCTTCCCCGCCCCTCCCCCCACTCCTATATATCTCAAGGATAGAATGAGCGTGAAATAGGCTCCATCTTCGCGGATCATGCATGATTTACCCTTCTACAGATTTTATAATCTAATATCATTATTCATTCTTCGCGTTTTCGCCGTCTTTCCGCTACGCCGCGCTCGCCACGCTGTGCGGCCGATACGATATGCGACGCGACGCGATCCAAATGAGGGTCTCGCCTCAAAGTTATTTCATACCTCGTGAGCAAAGCCACAAGAATCGAAGAGAAAAAAAAAAACTAAAACAAAACAAAAAACCAAAATACCACAGTTGATCGCAGTCAAACGGCTCATCAAATTTTGGAATCGTTGAATGATCGATAATGGCCTCAATTTACCATCACGATGAAAACTACTTTGAAAAATAGACTGTTGCTGCTGCTTTTGTGTGGATTAGGCGGCCCTACAAACGATTATTAGAGTTTTTGAAGGGGGCGGGTTCAAAAATTTGACTCTGCAATGAGAATGCTTAACAAGAAGAGAATCCATGAGGCTGCTGCAAACTTTTGCTACAGATCATATATATTATACACGGAATGGATACAGGAGTCAGTATTTATCTCTTTCTGGTAGTTTGAACCAGTGGCGTCGCGTGCCATCTGGCAACAATGCAACTGCTCCATTTAAACTCATTAAATATATCGAATTTTCCTTGTGCACTGTGCACCCCCTGAATTCGATCTTTTACATGAGTTTAAGTGGATAAATTACATTGTTGCCAAATTGCACGCGACGCCACTGGTTTGAACACAAGCATGTGTTAGAGAAAGAGAACAGCAGGGGCCACCAGATGACTTTAAGCTCCTATCTTTGTCTTTTTTCCAACGCACATATTCTAATGGGAGGAGAGAGAGAGAGAAAGACTTACTCCTGTATCCGCCCAAGCTAAAGATGAACGTCTCTATCAGAGACAAATAGAGACCAAGTACAAAGCTTTATGCGACAAGGTGTCCCTTGGGTGCAACCAGAATCTCTTCCATCTCTCTCAATTCCCATTTGAATGTTTAAGTAGGAAAAGGACAGAAAGAGGGGGGTTTTATCCCGTTGCCCATCCTTGTCTAACATACGTTTCTTAATGGAGGAAAGAGAGAGATGAAAAAACCTCTCGGTGCGCTACTGAGGTGTCCAATTTTCTAGCTCAATTTAGGTCGGGAACCATCGAAACAGCCAACAGTTGCCTACAGTTGAGTGATGGACATAAGTTATATAGATTCTCTTTATGGTTTAAATTGACGGTTTTTTTTCTTCTTCTTCTTTAAGAAAAACGGTTTATGATATATTAATACATCTCTGAGTAAATTTCTAAATTTTTTATTGGTGCTCATTGAGATTTTCGCTCCATTTTACTCAAAAAATTACTGCTCAATCGCTTATTACAAAAGTTAGCAAGAACCGCATTGAGGACACTTACTGCAGAGGGTACCATAAAACAACTGGTGTGCTCTGCAGCTAAAACCCTCCAATGGGTCTGTTGCAAGCTTTTGCTACAGCGCTATAGAGTGTTCAATCTCTTGTAAAATCGCGTGAAAAGTCCATTGGTGGCATCAGAAAGTCATAAAATGCAGTATAAAACTCACGAGAGACGTTTATTGAAATCCAAGATGGCGGTAAAATATTGAGCAACCTCTGTGCATGCACCACGAACATCCAATGACAGCCAACCTCACAATATTGATCACACGCAATCACAACGTAAATAAACACATAACCTCTGAAGCTGTGAGGTTGTCAACGTTGGCAATCCTTGGATGTTAAAGGTGCATGCATACAGATTGCTTGATATTTTGCCGCCATCTTGGATTTCATTGAACGTCTCCTGTGAGTTTATTATTGCATTTCATGACTTTCTGATGCCACCAATGGAGTTTTTGAGCGATTTTACTTATGACGAGACACTCTTTATCGTTGTAGCAAAAGTTTACAACAGACCCATTGCTCACAATACACAATTCTTAGGAAGAGCACGCCCATTGTTTTTATAGATAGGATCATTGATCATTGATCAATAATACATAGGGATAGGGAGGATCATTCCTTCTTCTCTTCTGGAAATGTCCTTAGTTGTATTGCACGCTCCATTGAATCCCAATGAATCCCATCGTTCAAATGAGCAGTTTATAAAGTCGATCATTTCCAACATCAAAAACTTCCAAATTATTGCCACCGTTTTTGAACTCACCGACACCGTATATTCTTCAACCCTTCCACCCACCCCCTCGATAATTCGATTTTTATTTCTGACTACCTAATCTAGAGTCAAATCAAACAGAAAGTGGCGCCTCCTGTTCATTTTTAACTCGTCAAAAGTCACGAATTATTGGTTGATAGCATCATAATCGGATCCGGCTCCTCTAGTCATTGTGCTCGCATAAAAGGGAAGGACTGAAGGTGCAACCAACCTTTTAAAACATGAAAAGACCACTCGAGAAAACTTGTCAAAACATCGCCCCCTTGAAAGGTTCAGACCTCCGCGGTGATTAAACTAATTACAGATCACTTGACGAGCCCCGATTCACGAACGCACTCATTAGGGGTCGTGATTGTCCTCTTTTTACGGCCGACGCACTGTGCTCTGAGATCTTCAAAATGAGGCCAAAAATCAGACAGTGAATTTCTCATTCATTTATCATTTATAAACTTCCAACACCAATTTTGATCAGAGAAAACTCTTTAATGACAAGAACTCTAAACCTAGCTTAAAAGGTCGAAAACGATTATTTCTAAGACTTCTTTTCACTTCTTCTTGCCCACTTTTTTTCGATCTCACATGCACCTCAGTGCATCATTTTATGGTCTGAGATTGTCAAGAAGTCAGTGGCGTCATTTGGGGGGGGGGGCATCCCCCCCCCCTCAAGGATTCGAAGTCAGGCCAAGAAACGGAAATAAAGTTTATTAATGAGAAAAAAAGAAAAGGGTCATCAGATTTTTGCCCCCCCCCTCCCCCCCCCAAGCCGAACGCGAAATGACGGCCTTGCAAGAAGTGGCAACAAATTAGAGAGAAAATTCCTCATTAATTTATCATTTATAAATTTTCAAGACCAATTTTCTTACATTGAAACATTGAAAATAACAAGATACAGGGTGTCCGGTAAGTCCCGGAACGGCTGCGCCATTTCTTTATTTACGCAGATAAAAAAACCAAACTTTGGGAATGTTCCTAGATAAATAAAAACTACTTTTTGGGGGGGTCAAAATTTTGGTCGCCCCTCCCGGGGGGGCGGGGGCGCCCCTAACTTTTTTTTTCAAATAGCAACCCCTATATTGTGATACCTCATTCGAAAGAGGGTAAAAAACTGAGCATTTTTGCGCAAACCGCATGTCGATAACTCTTTTAGTATTCGAGATATCGAACTTCAAAATCTATGGAAACCCATTTTAAAAAAATCATAACTCTTATTCAGAAAGTCGCTATTTAAAAAACTAGGGGTCTAAACTACTCTACATAACAAGCTCTTTCCAGGGGAAAACACCTCTGCCCAAAAAAATTAACTTACAGTTATTGTTTTTTTTCCCGCCAAAATTTTTTAAAAGATTTTGGCGGGAAAAAAAACAATAACTGTAAGTTAATTTTTTTGGGCAGATGTGTTTTTCCCTGGAAAGAGCTTGTTATGTAGAGTAGTTTAGATCCCTAGTATTTTAAATAGCGACTTTCTGAATAAGAGTTATGATTTTTTTAAAATGGGTTTCCATAGATTTTGAAGTTCGATATCTCGAATACTAAAAGAGATATCGACATGCGGTTTGCGCCAAAATGCTCAGTTGTTTACCCTCTTTCGAATGAGGTATCACAAGATAGGGGTTGCCATTTGAAAAAAAAAAAGTTAGGGGCGCCCCCGCCCCCCCGGGAGGGGAGACCAAAATGTTGACCCCCCCCTAAAAGTAGTTTTTATTTATCTAGGAACATTCCCAAAGTTTGGTTTTTTTATCTGCGTAAATAAAGAAATGGCGCAGCCGTTCCGGGACTTACCGGACACCCTGTATATTGAAGTAAAAGAAAAAATAAATAAAATGAAAACAATTAGATAAAAATTAACCAATCTTGCATTAAATTAAAGTGCTTTACTCAAAGTGCTATAGGCCTTTCGATCCAGGATCATCATCAGTAGCAAGAGTTTTAAACAAATAAAAAAAAGTTTGAAAAAAATAAAATAGAAAAAAATATTAAAATATGATCAAGGATCGAAAACCATATTCATTTATGGCTCTTTGAGTAAGTCACTATCATAGAATACAAGATTAGCTGTAATTACTATGAATTTGTTTTTTTATTTATTTTTTATTTTAATGTTACTTGCGGAAAACACTTTTAACAAGTAGTTTAATTCTAGAAATGTCACCCTGGATTTCCACCGATTTAGAAAGCGATACAGTTCAATGTGTTTTCCAGTAGTACAGTCATAAACTGCGAACTGAATTGCGTAATCTTCTCTCAACCGGTGGAATCGTCGATGAATTGAAAAATTACATTAATTTATTTACAGGGAACGGCAGCTCTGCTAGGTCCCAAAAAATCCATGATTTTAACCAATGCGCGACATGACGCGTAAATTTTTGTTTTTTGCTTTCTACCCCGGTTTTTTTTTTTTTTTTTTTTTTTTTTTTTTTTTTTTTTTTTATTTTTTTGTGAATGGACCAACCATTCAAGCGCTTAGAAACTTACGCTGCTGCTATCCGAATGCAAACTGCGCCAGTCTTTAATTCCTCCCGCGTGATCGATATTCAAATGAATAAGCGGTCTCTGGAAGAACGGCCTGTAAAACAACAGGTGATCTCTTCCCGACAAATCGGCATTGTGAATGGACGCGGGAGTCATTGAAAGAGCACACCTATCGTATTACAGACCCTTTTTCCGGAACCCGCCTCGAATATGCATCGACAATGAATGCAGTTGTCAATTATCAGGAGTGAAGTGAATATGAGCTTGCTTCCGTGCATCTGTCTTGTCATTACGTGTCATGTTCCGCGAGAGTGAAGTGCAAACAATTCATTGAATTTCCGCTGCTTTCTCGATACGTTTAACTCTTCTCGTGATTAACTTTGTGACAGTATGATTATTATACTCATTTTTGATCGAGGTATCGAGAAGCAGTTTAAATAGAAACTTAAAATCATTTTTTTCATCTTTATTATTATTGTTATTAATTTATTTTTAACCTCTTAAGGACCAGGTTAGTTCGAGAGAACACCTTTTCTCCTCTTATACAGGGAAAGGTAGTTAACTGTTCGTACTCGGGGCGTTGGAATTGCCTATCTTACGAATTGAAGGCGCATGACGAGACCTTATCTTGTAGAGTTTTCATCTAAAATTGCGTTTATCGGGAATGAAGCGACTGAAGCAATGTGAAATAGAAGAAGAAAAAAACGAGTATACTTGGGCTTGGTCCATAAAGGGTTAAAACATGCATGTATATATTTAGTTGAACTCTGTGCATTTCCGAGGAAAATGAAAAAAATTCTAATAATGCATTTATTGAATGTAAAGGATAACAATTTGAAAGTATAAGAAATGAGAAGATCTTTACCTACTATTATAGGCTAAAATAACTTGTAGGTGAATTAGATGAAATGAAAAGGGTACAGCTGATGCAGATCTGCCTGCAGTTTTCTTGGAAAAAAATAAATGTAAACCGAAATTGCGTCTGTCTAGAATTTTAGGCAGTAAACTGAAAATCAATTTTAGTCGATTTATGATGGATGCAGGTGGTTTTTCGAACGAAGATAAACAAACAATTGTTTAGGGAAAAATCAATGAAAAAAAATCATCATCATAAATCATAATTTTTTACCGTTTAAGCATAATTTGAAATTTTCCAGTGACATGTTCCAGTTAAAATTACTTGTTAAACTTGTCCTCTGTGTTTAAAATTGGTCTTGAAAGTTATGAAAAAATTCATTGGAGAGAAATTTACTTTTGACGACCTCTGACAGTTGTGAACTTTAACGTCTCCAATGGAAGTTCATCTAAGTCAATCAGAGGCTTGTTGAGCCATGATTCAACCAATCAGATTTGGTTACGGAATAGTTACGCAACCAGGGAGAGGGGTGTCAAAACTCAACCTATACATCCTCGAACTATTAAGCTAAAAATGGACAATTTCCAACCCATCCCCACTGATTGTGAGATAAAGTTCGGAGTTAGTTTTGGGTACCCCCCCCCCTCCTCCGAACAGTTTTCTAGTTGAGGTACTGAAAATGAGTTTTGACAACATCACATATAAATGGAAAACTTTCAATTTTGCTTCGAGGATTGCTTTTAATAGCTGATAAATAACTTTCTGCTGGAGGAGCCTATCCTATAAAAGTCTATTTCAATGCGTCTGTTGCGTACTTTTGCTACATCAATATAACTCATTGTTTCTAACGTAAAATTCGGCGAAAATAACGATATGCGCACATTTAAAACTTCCAAAATCCACTCATTAACTCAGAAAATACCTTCCATTTCAAACAACCAACGCTACACTAGACACTATATCACCGACTTATAACTACATAGATGGAACCATCTCGTTTATGTAAACATGAACAGAACTTGCAAACATTTGATGGATGTTTCGTTTAGATGCGTACATTTCTTATAATAGTTTGTAATCTTTGATAAACCGAAAAGACCAGACAGCAAATGCAGCCAACAGTTCATGTATTTAGAAGGGAATTCCATCATTTTGTAGTTACGATGGTGTTCACTTATGCGCGGTGGTTCCGTCTATGTAGTAGTATACCGGTGCAAATAGTGTCTACAAGTGTACAAGCGCGGGCTGTTTGAAATTGAAGTGATTTCCTGGGTTAATGAGTGGATTTTGAACGTTTTTAATGTGCGCATGCATCGTGATTTTCGTCGAATTTTGCATAAGAATCAAGGTTCTATATTGTTGTAGCAAAAGTATGCAACAGACCCATTAAGAAGAGCCATGCAATCCATTAGAAATCATACATTGCAAAGTTCGCGTATAAGTTGATCTCGGCCCTTTTAGCAGAGAGTTACTCAAATGATCTGAGCCTTTACAGAGTCGTGTAGCCGTAGCCAGGAAATTGCCTTTCTTTCTCTCTCTCTCTCTCTCTCTCTCTCTCTCTCTCTCTCTCTCTCTCTCTCTCTCTCTCTCTCTCTCTCTCTCTCCTCTCTCTCTCTCTCTCTCTCTCTCTTTCACTCCCACTCTTTGTTTCTCTCTCTCTCTCTCTCTCTCTCTCTCTCTCTCTCTCTCTCTCTCTCTCTCTCTCTCTCTCTCTCTCTCTCTCTCTCTCTCTCTCTCTTTGCCCGTTTTAATGCATGCGTTAGTAAAGGACAAAAACAGAGGCTAGAGTCACTTGACAGCCCCTCATTCCATCCTTTTCTAACCCATGCGTTCAAAATAGGCTAAGAGGGAGAAATCCAAATTCCTGCTGGCTATAAGGCTATGCGGAGTCGCGGTAAGTCGCAAGTGTACAGATAAAGATAGGTATGCCCTACTTTTGAGAGCGTTTACCCTACATTGAATATACTTCTTCTTTTTTAACGTAAGACGAGGAGACGGATCTATATAAACACTCTATTGGATATCCGACACAAAGAGCAAAGCTCAGAGTTTATATAAGTAGTTAGGCCCACGTTTGATTTACGGCGGTCGAAGAGGATTTCAACCCTCAACTCATAGCTTTTATCTCCCGGCGAAAAATTCCACCTTTAAGGATTTTCGAGGTTTTTGAAAAAAAAAAAAACAACAAAAAAACAACAAAAAAATGAAGCCTTCACGGAGGAGTCGTATGAAATATTGACAAAATATTCTCTCATCCAAATGGTCGGCGGAAGGGTGCAGCGTACACCATGGGGGAAGGGGGGGGGGGGTGTTCTGGTGACATTTGAGAATCGACGAAATATCGCGAGGTGGTAGTCGCGTGCCGCAGATCCCTTTGGGTAAATATAACCACTTCAGCGTGGCAAAAACCACTTGCACTTGCTTCGAAAAGTCTCTTCCTCGAAGGGTTAGGGATAAGACCAGGGTGTTCATAAATAAGGTGGATGCTAGCAGGGATAAACGCTGAATGCTGTTTTTTTTTCCTCTCTTTTTTTCAGGAGCGTTTTGACTAATAATTCAAGGCTTTCCGCCTCACGCATGGGTATATGATTTATTCTGCATCTCACAGGAATACCACGTTTTAATTTCTTCTCCCACTTTTTTTTTTTTTTTTTTATCCCCCCTCCCGCTGTACTAGCACAAACTTACCAACAGCCCCCTCCCTCCACCGTGTTTGAATTTTCTCTCTCTTTGCGTCCTCGCGCGATAATCATCACATTATCATAAATAAGGCGAGTTGACAGTATTGATATTTATAACTTATCTTACTTCCTGTACGGAATACAAAATGATCGACCAATCGCAATATCGCAATAGGGCTCTCGTATTGCACGCAGTGCACTCAGCTGCCGCGCCTTTTGCCTATACGATTCCTTCACCTGAGCGAGCGGGAAAATCGCTCTCTCCCGCCCACTCCTTTGGCATTTGAAAATTATAATAATGCTGATAAAAGTTTGCTGGTGAGACTCGAACCCGATAATTGCCACCGCACTCCTCCCCCCTCCCCCTCCGTCTCTCTCTCTCTCTCTCTCTCTCTCTCTCTCTCTCTCTCTTTTCTCTCTCTCTCTCGCTTCTCTCTCTCTCTCTCTCTCTCTCTCTCTCTCTCTCTCTCTCTCTCTCTCTCTCTCTCTCTCTCTCTCTCTCTCTCTCTCTCTCTCTCTCTCTCTCTCTCTCTCTCTCTCTCTCTCTCTCTCTCCCTCTCTATCTACTACGCGAAGCTGGTCGTTACCGCAGAAACCGATTTATTTGAATACTGTCATTTGGATGGATATTAAATGGTGCCTGCCAGGCCTACTGCATCCATTATCATAAACCAAAATCAAGGATACCATAGGGAGCTTCAAAGGTGGAAAAGTAGAAGAATTTATCTTTACCTCTCTCTGCTGATTATGAAGGGATACATATCCCACCAATCAAGGCCGTTCAGAGGCATAGTCAATGAATTACATCGAAAAAAGTAACAAAACATTAAATCAAACATTAAAAATGTCTGTACCAGAAAAAAGCTAAAAATCAATACAGTAATTTTTTTTTTTTTTTTTTTTTTTTTTTTTTTTTTTTTTTTTTTTTTTACCATTCAGGTGTCCATACAAATTAGAATGTGAAATGGCAACTTTGCATAAAATCAGTGGCGTCGCTTGCCATCTGGCAACAATGCAACTGCTCCATTAAACTCATTAAATATATCGAATTTTCCTTGTGCACTGTGCACCCCCTGAATTCGATCTTTCACATGAGTTTAAATGGATAGAATACATTGTTGCCAAATTGCACGCGACGCCACTGCATAAAATTATACATTTTGAACAAGTGCAATCTGACAACTCAGCATAAATAATAGTAATTAAACGCTCAACGACCGAACCACGACTGGAGAGGTCAATCAAAAAGTGAGACGAGTGTTCATGGCGCTGCCCGGAAAGGATTTTGGGGGTTATTTGTTCGTGCTTTGCTTGCCCGTTCCCGCACTAATGATGTCATCAATTCTGTAATCTGTCTACATATATGTTCGGTTTTTTTTTTGTGCTAACTATGACTGGGGGGGGGGGGGGGTGGCGTTCCTCTCCCTCATCGAGACTGAAGATTACCATGATTTTGGTAGCGGCACATTTCTTCCGCGTGCAATGTAGATGACTCTATCATCATCATTAATACGATGAAGCAACTTCTATTACTAAGATCATCATGTTTAAATGAGGCGTATGCCGTAAATGTGTCGAAGGAGAAGAATTAAGATTTTACATTGTTTTTTGGTTTGGGGGGGGGGGGGGGGCTCGCCCCGCTGGACTGATTAAGCTAAGGTGTCGACTGTCGAGGATCAGAGGAACAGAGAGTAATGGAAAACCGAGAAACAGAGGAACACTGAAAAGCAAGTCACGATAGCGAAATATCGTTCGTTCAGTCATAGGCGGCGCGTATAAGGGGCTATTGAGGCTATAGCCCCCCCCCCCACTTTTTTGGGAACGAGGGGCTAAAAAAAAAATTTGAACGAGAAAAAAAGAAAAAAAGGAAAAAAAGGAAAAAGAAAGAAAATGAGAAGAAGAAGAATGAAGAAACGTTATCAATTCCTCATCTCCATCTGTCTGCTTCATTCAGAAGTTACTATAAAGAAACGAGACTGTCACCTTTTGTTTATATTCATCAAAAATTCACCAAACCAAATTGTTTCAAGTTTCTATTTAGTCCAAATTTTCAGTATTTCTAAATTTTAGCCCCTTTCAAGTCAAAATTACAAGTGTTCCAAAAGAAAAAAAATGGTTATTTATCCCCCCACCCGCCTGCGTCAAACTTTATTTTGAAAAAGGTGAAGAAAGGAAGAGAAAAGAAAGGGGGGGGGAAGCTGTTGATTTTTAGCCCCCCCCCCACTTTTTGACCCCACGCGCCGCCCATGCGTTCAGTTCCAAACACATTTATGCACTGGATTCGTATGTGACGTTATATATCATCAAAATTTAACATATTATCAGTGTGCTTACAGTCAGAGTTGGAGCAATCCAAGGGTACCCAGTTTCTAACCAAGTACTTATCCGACGAGTGTACATGTTGAATTTGAAGTAAACTCCTTGGTTTGTTTAGTGCATGACATCCATTTTTTTAACTCACTCTCGCACGTATCCGTCAAAATAATGGATATGTATATCCCTCTCACCTCCTCAAATCGTAACATAGACACATTTTTATGCGCAAACTAGCATAATAATCTTTAATCCCATTCAAGTTTCAAAGACAAAATTTCAGAAACTGTTGGTGTTGGTGCCATCTAGTGATCTGGACCCTAATTTTTGCCAGATTAAATCACCTTAAGACTTTAGACGTTGAATTTGGATGTTGAGACAGCAATCCACGCCAATTCGTCGGTTTGAAAGAATAAAAAAACGAAAAAAAAAAACGAAAACGAAAACAAAATACAAAACTGCGTCTTTAGAAAGTCCTCTGGTGTTTGCTGGATAGGCACCAAAAACTTGATTCCCCATAAAACCATCGTAAAAGTATAGCTTTAAACGAAACGGTCAAAAATAACTCCAGTATTCATGGTCCTTGGAGAGAGTGGAGAGGATATTACTTTAATCCCTTCGCCAATACATTTTAGAATATATTCCTAACGTAGGAAATTAGAGGAACAAAGAGTCTATCCATGTGTATACAAAGCTGCTTGAAAGCCTGAATTTGATTGAGTTAATCGTGTAAGGTGAACGCGGAGCAAAATGCTGGCCATAAAAACATTGTTTCATCAGATACCTCGTTAACTTTGGAATGGCTACGTCTCATGATTCCTCTCCCTTCAAAAAAAAAAAAAAAAAAAAAAAAAAAAAAAAACAACCCTATTCTTCGTTCATTAGTTTCGTCATTTTCAGCTCTCGCAAGCAATTAGTTTCTGCGATGGCGTGTCGAGTTAAAAATCATTCCTGGAGGGATTTAGCCGCTTTTTAAACACCAACTGCGGTTTTTAACTTGGGTGTATTTTCCACGATGACACAACATCAAAAGACGCGTTAAAAAACGTTTCGAAAGGAAATTACAGGAGAAAAGCGGAATTACGAAAGGGTTCAACGAATCTAATCCTTTCGAATGGAAAGAACAAATATCGGTACCATGGACGCGGCGCGGCGCAACGACGGATCCTTTTATTAGGCTCAAAGGCATCTAAAGCGCAAGAAGATTACACGACACAGGGAATAAAAATGAGAAGAACAGATATATAGGTAAATCCAGGAGATGAGTTTCTGTACAGCAAAAAAGTGCTTGATACCTTCCTACTTTTTCCAGGAAGAACGCGGGAGTAAAAAAGAAAAAAAAAATGACGGTAGGATTTTGTTGCAATCGTTGGGTGTTGCAAGATTTTATACGTAGGAAGGATTATGCAAGCATTTCCTGGAAGGGGTAGTAAACTAATTTCGCAATACTGCTTTTCCCTCCCCTTTTCGCGCGTTTCGAGAGTGAGGTGGGAAAGAGAAAACAGATGCCGTGTTCCTTCTCCATATCTCCCCTCACTCTCTCTATCACTTTTCTCTCTCTCTCTCTCTCTCTCTCTCTCTCTCTCTCTCTCTCTCTCTCTCTCTCTCTCTCTCGCTCTCTCTCTCTCTTTCTCTACGTCTACCCTTCTCCCTCTTCCACGCGCGTTTTAACCTACCTTGCGTCCGTTTCACGCAATCATGGGGCCCCCCAGTTTTTCCTCCTCCCCCCTCTCTCTCTCTCTTCTGATTCATCCTCCACCCTCGCGTTTTAGTCACTCGTCCTCTCTTTGCGCAGTTTACGCAACAGAACCTCCCCGTCCACCCCCCCCCAACCACCCCTTCCCTTCACCACCCCTCAATCCCAACGCGGGTCGGGTTGAAAGAGAAAGTAAAAAAAAAAGCTCTCCGCTTCTTCCTCATTTTTATTAACTCTCTGGAAAACGTATTTCATTTTCTACACTTTTTATTCTTATTAAATGCAACGAATTTCCTTTAATTTTCCTCGGGTTTCTTTTAAGCTCTCTCCCTCTTTTTTTCTCTCCCTCTCTCTCTCTCTCTCTTTCTCCCCCGTTCTCTTTCTCTTTCTCTCTCAGTCACTTTCTCTTCTGTCCCCCTCGTCCCATCTTTGTCTCATTATTCTTCTTTTACTTTCCCTCTATGTCGAGTTGATAGCACGACCTCCCGGCCCGTTCTCGGGGTCCCTTTCTGATTGGTTAATTCGATTTGTGACTTCAAAAGCACACGGCATCGAAAAAGTCGAAAGTCACTCGTTCACTTTTTCGATCAGTTTTGATTAATCTCAGGAGCTATCGCGATCATAATTGCTTTGTGAACTAAACTGATTATTGGCAGCCATAGCCGTTAGCCAGGATATTGTCTTTCTCTCTCTCTTTGCTCATTTGAACGCATGTGTTAGAAAAGGACGGATATAGGGGCTGTCACGTGATTTCAGCCCATGTTGCTATCCTTCTCTAACACATGCGGTCAAACGGGTAAAGAGAGAAAGAGAACCAATTCCTGGCTAAGGCTGTGTTGGCAGCAGCGGTTATGTTATGAGGCGATCTCGGAAGTAATTTTAAGGCTTACACGGAAAAAAAAAAGATTAGTGAAAATAACCATACGGATACCTGGTTTTGGCACCTGCTAGATGTTATGGTAAACTTGACCAGAAGTATGGTACATTTACCGATACTTTGAGTAAATTCGACATGCAATCAGGTAACATCACCTAGTGCCTAGTCAAAACATAGTATACTTCTGGTTAACATTACCATAACATCTAGCAGGTGCCAAAATCAAGTATCCGTATGGTTATTTTCACCGTAGTTTTTCTTTCCGTGTATGAGACATCAGGTTCGCTCTTCTGGAGCACTCAACCCTTGTCTATGTATAATGCTACTTTCCCGGGACTTTTATGCACATGAGTTGTCGGATGTGACAAAAAAGGGAAAAAAATCGCCCAATTGCCCGGTTTAGTAGATACACTTCTTATTTATAAAGTTGCAGAAGTTAGTGTGTGTTGTGATGTCACAACGCGGAGTTCCTATATTTCTTTTGAGACAATGTATTTTAGGCCGAAATTGCAACTTTGGAACGAGAAATTCCATTATTTCCGTGCTCCCAGGTGAAAATTTTCTAGATTGCAATCCGATGGAGAGCGCTACTGGTTAGTTCAGAGAAAAGTCGTGTTTTTGGCATTTTAAATTGAAAGAAAAAAAAAAGGCTCAAAATCCAAAAACGTTGGTACCTGCGTTATTTCTTATAAATTTTGCAATTTAGATTGCAATTTGATTGATAACTTTAGCCACAATTTAAAAGAGACCACATTTTTTACCTGACTTTAAACACTTAGGTATACGACTTATTTTATAATTGTTTTAAGAGCTCTGATGAATTTCTTTCAAAAATAAATGACCTGTCGCAATTTAGAATGCAATTCAAATCAAATCTTTAGCCACAATTTTAGAAAAGAAAAAAAACCAAATGTTTTCCCTGATTTTTAAAAACCATAGCTCAAAGAGGAGATGTATTTTAATAAACATGTTTATGGAATGAAATGTACTATATCTTAACTTGAAAAATTAGCTCTAGAATTTCCTGACGTGAAACCAGAAATACTTTGAAGAGTAACATCTTCTCTGGTGCCCGGCCCTTACATCCTCGCCGACTGGGAGTTTTCATCAGACCCTCGAGTACAAGGGCTATACTGGCGGATCCTGGAAATTTTCCTTCTCCCTCTTTGGCCATTAGAATGCATGTGTTAGAAGAGGATAGAAGTGGCAAAAATCACGCAACTGCCCCTAATCTGTCTTTTTCTAACATACGCGAATGAATGGGATAAGAGCGAGAGAGAAAGAGAGAGAGAGAGAGAGAGAGAGAGAGAGAGAGAGAGAGAGAGAGAGAGAGAGAGAGAGAGAGAGAGAGAGAGAGAGAAGGAGAACGGTGAGGGCGCGAAGGATTGAGTCGTGGAGGGCGCCACGCGCGCTTCCCCTGTATATCCACACTGTTGCAATTGGTGGCGCAACTCAGAACTTTTATAAAAACCGGACTTTTATACAGTGTGTCCTAAAAGTTCAAGTACTTACCAGGCAGACCAACGTCTATAAACACGAACCTCACATCTACAAACAACAGGTATGCTAGTTAACAGGCGGCCACTAGGATTTTCCCATAGATATAACACTAGCAAAAAATCCAGCAACAAGCTTACGAGCAGGCCTGTTGTTTATCAATGTGAGGTATGTGATTTTCGAATTGGACTTGATACGAGGACTTCTACGACGTACTGTATGGACTCGACTTTCATTTGAGGAAGACCGAAGGTGGATTCAGGAATTTGTAATTCTCTCTCCTCGCCCATTTGAATATTATGTGTTGGAGAAGAAGGGTAGAAGGCGGGGGTCATGCAAGAAACATATGCTCCTATCTGCAATTTTTAACCCCTTCAATACCACGCCCAAGTTATTTGATTTTAGATCTCTATCTCTAATTGACAGTATAGCTACTCTAAGTCGTTAAATCTTGCATAATAATGTATCGTTGGCCGCCTTCAACTACCAGAATAGGCAAAATAAACACCTCAAAACACAAATATTCAACTACGCGTTGAATTTGAGCGAGTTATACTCACCGCGTTATTTCGTGTTGTAACCTGAGCCTGGTAGTATAAAAAGGTTGACCATACACACGTGCAAAGCAGGGCTGCCGTTTTGCGTATAATCAATGCTATTTTTCTATTCACCGATGATTCCACGGGTTGAGAAAAGATTACGCAGTTCAGTTCAGTTCATGACTGTAATGCACGAAAATACTCTGATCTGTAATCTTTCCTTAATCGGTTGAAACTCCGCGACAATGTATTCTATTCATTTAAACTCATGTAAAAGATCGAATTCAGGGGATGCACTGTGCACAAGGAAAATTCGATTTATTTAATGATTTTGAATGGAGCAGTTGTATTGTTGCCAGATGGCACACGACGCCACTGACTGCGGCAAAATTGTGATAAAGGCCCGCATTGCATCCTCCAAAGACTTATCAAGTTTGAAAAAAAAAGAAAAAGAAAAAATCCATCGCCTCAAAATCAGCGGAAAAGGAAGTCCGTGGAGGGTGAAGGAAATGCCCTTAATTAAAGAAGAAGTAAGTTTCGCCGAAACTCATATTTACTAAAAACAGAGGTGAGAAGTGAAGATAAGGCTGAGCGAAGAGTTGTGAGGGGAAATCTTAAAAGCTAGCGGAGGGTTTGGAGGCACTTTAACTTGACGCTGATGACTGCAAAGGGTGTGTTTTAAATTTACCCTCCTGACTCTTTCGCTTCCTTCTTTGAAATTATATTTGTTTTACATTATATGCATACATACATACAATATATGAATATAATATGCGCGTCTGAGATTCACTCAACAAGACTTCCATTCTTATATGTATATGGAAAATTCGCGTTTCGAAACTGCATGTACTTACCTATAGGTAGGAGCAGCGAATGTTTGTTCGTCGTTTTCTTTGTTTACATTTCACCGAAGAGAATGAATATAAAATGAAGGTAATTAGACTCAGTGTAATAAATTATTTTCATTCGTGCTTGAAAGTTTTCTGCTCGGAAAAATAAACAAGGACGCGAATACCATATTCGTATTTTGGATGACTGAAAAACCGTGACTTTTTCAGGATCTTCAGCTTATTTTCCGAATTTTGAAACTCAATATCGTCGTATCGATTTGGTGAATGCAGCAGGAAGCGGAAGTTTACCAGAAATATGTACAAAAAACTTGCTGTAACGGCCGAGCAAATATTGAGAAATTGAATGAATTTTTACTCGAGTACTCAGATATATATGTGTATAATATAAAGAGATTTCTAATACGAACTGCGTGAAATACTGACAACGCGTTTCACTGATTCGGTTGAATTTACGGACTTTTCCTTGATTTTTTTTTTTTAATTTTGAGCCTGCAACTCTTCCAGACTTGCAGCCATCCTAACAATTATTAAATATACACCATTTTTCAAACCATCAAAAAATACTCTTTAAATTATTAAAAAGACATTGATCCTTTTTTTGGAAAGCTTATACGAGGGGCGTTCAATAAGTAAGTATCCCCCCCCTCTAAAATCCACGAAAATGGACCAAATTTAAAAAACTTTAGATGAAAATCTTCCTTAGGATATACTAAATCCAGCTATTTAAGAATCAACGCAATCGGATAAAATGCGGCTGCGGATGCGCGTTGCGGCGTGAGCCGCTCCCGCCGGCTCGGCCGAATTTTTAGTAGCGCGCAGCTAGAGAGGCTTCTCTTCAAACATTCATACATTTAATCAACAACCGGGGAGGGAAAAAAATCATCGGTTAAAAACATGAGTTGGGCTTACCTTATTTCTCCACATATCCACCTTTTCGGTCCAATGTTTCCATATCTCAAGGCGGAACTTGGTGGTGTGCATTTTGAATCTGTGGAGGAGGTCAAAAATGCTTGCAGCACTTTTTTCAAGAATCAGCCCAAGGATTTCTACGCGCGAGGCATCAAAAAGTTGGAGTCTCGATATCAGACCTGTTTGGACCGAAAAGGTGGATATGTGGAGAAATAAGGTAAGCCCAACTCATGTTTTTAACCGATGATTTTTTTTCCCTCCCCGGTTGTTGATTAAATGTATGAACGTTTGAAGAGAAGCCTCTCTAGCCGCGCGCTACTAAAAATTCGGCCGAGCCGGCGGGAGCGGCTCACGCTGCAACGCGCATCCGCGGCCCGTGTGCGGCCGCATTTTATCCGATTGCGTTGATTCTTGAATAGCTGGATTCAGTATATCTTAAGGAAGATTTTCATCAAAAGTTTTTTAAATTTGGTTCATTTTCGTGGATTTTAGAGGGGGGAGATACTTACTTATTGAACGCCCCTCGTACATTAAAGATTTTACCCTTTTATAATAAAAATAAAACTATTTGAATTATTTCATTGGATACCTGAAATCTTTTCAAAAGGTCAAACAGATTAAACTAAAACTGAGGAAAGCCCGACGAGAAATCTGGTACACAAAATGTAAGAATTTCTTGTAAATTTGAAATGGTGCGTACTTTCGAAAACTCGCATACGCGGCGATCATCAATGAATAAGTGAAGGGCGGCTAATGGGGATAACATCTCAAGATGAGAGAGACGGAGTTAGAGAGGGAGAGGGGTGAGCTTAAGGGGTCGAAAAATTCCTAAATGATGAACTTTGAAGCCTCGGGAAACGAGGATCGGTCATAAATATGTACTTACTTGCAAAAACGAGAGCCCCTTCGTCGTGCGGTCTGGGCTCAAGCTTTTAACCCAACTTACCAAAGTTTACGAAGCTATTGCGAAAGTGCGCGTTTAAACTTCGCAAGGCTAGCTGGAGAGTGGGAGACAGGGAGTGAGAGAGAGAGGGGGAGGGATACAGAGAGGGAGAGGTAGAGAGAGAGAGCTTTAATAGATTCCCAGGGACATGCGGGTGCGGGCGCGTGGCCCCCGTCCGGCATGCCGCGGACACGTCCGCACCCCTCCCCCGCTCCCTTTCGTAAGTTTGCGAATCGTGAAAATATAGTCGAAAGGGTTAAGGGTTGGGGTGCGGAAAGTGTATAAGCAAGCATTCATACTATAGGCTGGACGAACCGAAAGCGGCGGACTCCGCACTATGGTAATTGAGATCGAAGAAAGGTGGCCAAAAATCAGCGGAAAAAAGTCATCAAAAAAACCATAATTTTCGACCTTTTAAGCTTGCTGTAAAACTTTCCAGGGACAAATTTTTGGTTTAAATTCCTTGTGAAAGTGTTCTGTGTGGTTGAAATTGGTCTTAAAAGTTTCTAAATGATATAAATTGACGAGAAATCTACCTTCAGGATTTTTGACCATTTTTTGACAATCTCAGACCATAGTAGGAGAAAAGTCATCAAAAAAACCATAATTTTCGACCTTTTAAGCTTGATGTAAAACTTTCCAGGGACATATTTGGGGTTTAATTTCTTTGATGAAAGTTTTCTGTGTGGTTAAAATTGGTCTTAAAAGTTTCTAAATAATAAATTGACAAGAAATCTACTTTCATGATTTATGACCATTTTTTAGACAACCTCAGACCATAGTGCGCCAGACGGTCCCCCTATAGTGATAACCCTTCCTCTTCACCTCTGATGGTTCGGCGTGCGCTGGAAGATGGCGAGGTTCAGAAGAGAGAGGGCTCCTCCGCTTGGGGCTACTGGTATGAGCGAGAAGAGGGGGATCAGGGACAAGTTAAGGGACGGAAGGGTTTCGCGAGTTTCTGTCAGGGGCGCGAAGGGGGGGGGGTGCTTGTTTCGCTCTGATTTACATCAAGTCTAGCATCCGATCAAGTACCGAATTAATAATAAGCTGGTAGGAGGATGAAAGATCGTGCGGAAGGGGGTAGTAGCGAAGGGATGAGGGGGGTGAGGAGTTTGGAGTGGTGGCGTCGTAGCGGGAGGGCAACGGAACATAGAGTATCATCGCCAACGCGTATATTGAGCGGGATTCAGAGCAAATCATTTGTTGTCAAATAATTATGCGTTTTCTTATACGCTGTACATTGTATAAAAGGCCTGTTTATGAGTTTTGATGAACTGGACTACGGACCCCCCTACCTCTCTCCCGTCCCCCTAACTCTATATAGAGGCAATTAAACCACGAGAAATTGTTTTCCTGCCTGAGCCAGTCCCTGTTCTACGTTCCACCAGTCCGTTCCTAGTTTTTGGTGGTAATTGGTTCGATGGTCCGCTACAAGACCACCAAACGAATACACCGCCCTGCTCATCGTTTGTTTCGCAGTTCGCTCCGGTCCTCGACCAAGTTCCTGTCTGTGCGGTAAAAGTAGGTCAGATCTCTTTGTTTTGTCCCTCCCGAACATCCCCCCTTTCTATCACAAGTTCCCCCTTCGCAAGTTTTGGGCGCACCCGTGACAAAAATGTGACATGAATGGGAAGTTTGTTTGCGGATTTTTTTTTTCCGGACTCTGCAATCTTTAGTTTCAATAATGACGTTGTTTTGGAGGAGGATACGCCTTCATTTATGGTGAATGCAACGCGCGCCGAATCCAGACAACAATAGGAGATTTATTTTTTCTGACAAACATCTGCGCACGAGATATCATCGCGAGACTCTGCAACGGTTCTTATATGTGTAATTTTTTGAAGGGTCCTGTCATTTGAAGAGCTATTATTGAGTTTCTTCTGCCCGTGAGTAGGATCAATGTTATTCAATGAGAGTACCGATTCCTCTTTGAGGAAAGCTTGGAATCAAGGAGTTGCTCCTTGAGGACTGTAATGAGTTGCACTGTAATGAGGGTTTCTGGTTTTGTTTTTTGTTTTGTTTTTTTTGTTTGTTTTTAGATGTGGCTCTCTCAATTGAACGTGACCGATTATTATTAGTATAATTTTATATTTTTTATAATAATAAAATAAATTATAATACAATTATAACAAGAACATAAAGAGCTATAACTATAAAGTGATATTCTGGAACGTGATTTTGAATGGCCAAGGAGGCAGCCGATGGAAATCTCTTATGAACATTTTTGTTTCCTTTTTTTTAACCCTCGCCTCATAATTAAAAAAAAAAAAAAAAAAAAAAAAAAAAAAAAAAATTGAGACGAATTCATTTGATATTGGTTTGAAATGAAAGTGAACATGTTTTTGAGAGGCTATCTGCGGAAATAATAAACGGTATAACTCTTTCTGTAAGAAGGATTTACACGATAAAGAAACTGATACATGACAGGGGCAAGCAAAATGTTCTCACCTGGATAGCTGTATTAGAATTTTGTGTCCAGATAGCCACTCTATATTCTCAATTGAATTGTTGTCTTAAAATTCTGCGTCCCGGTAGCCTTTCTAGATCACTTTCACTTTCGTTTGAATGGGCATTTTATAATTTTTATTTTTTACAATTTTTGATTTATATGGTTAAAAATAAGAGGCAAACAAAACATAATCAAATTGTTTATGCTGCCACTCTTTGCGAGATAGGACTAATCACATAGCATAATCCCTCTATAAAGTCATAGAACATTGATTTAAATCAACGAAAAAAATTGAACCTCTTACTTTATAACGCATTCTTATATACCGAGTACATAAGAATAGTCTACATTTATATATGTAGACTAAAAAAAACTTTGAGAAAAAGAGGTTCTAAAGTTATTGAAGCCTCAACTCTATATCTTAAAATATCACAATAGTGTAAAACTGTCCGCTTAAAACCATTTTAAATTATGAAAGAAGATATAAGAACTGATAGTTGACACCTCTCCACATCCAGTGTTGCCGAATTCGACGGGAAATTTAAAAATTTTACATTGAGTTTAATGCATGGGAGGATTCGTATAATCACACGCGAAACGGCAGCCCTGCCCACAACCCCTTTTCATTTGGTTCTAAAAAGAGGTAATTCAATTTGCGATCAAGTAGGAAATATTTATCGATAGATGCTTTGTAAAAATAAAAATAAAAAAATAAAAAATAAAAATAAAAAAAAACTGTAAAAAAGGAACAAAGCACAGTGCGAGAAGACCGGACGGACCGCTCTTCAAGTGGAGAAACCGACATCCATTCCGAAGCAATTCTATCGTCAGTTATTCAATATCGTCGAGCCCCGCGTAGCGTCGCACAGTGGGATGAATTATAGGGAGAGGCCGGACATGGTATTTAAACCAAAGATTATTTACACATACAGATATGGCATTAGCCATCTCGCCCGTGTTAAGTGAAAAATGGATAAAACGCCTGCCGTGATACAACCGGGCATACAGAGGGGATCATAAAGATTACAGAATTCTGGTGCGGAAAGATTACGTTTCCCACTTTTCCTATGTTTGTTTGCGGAACTAGAACAAACACGGAACGTGAACAGTGGAACGTGGAACATGGAACAGTTTTGTAACAGACAGACATGGAAAATGTAATCTTTTCTCTGTAATATTATTTATGATCCCCTCTGTATGCCCGGTTGTATCACGGCCGGAGTCCACTTAACAAAATTCGGGCTTATGCTATATCTGTATGTATAAGTAATATTTGATGTAAACTTTAGATGCATGTATCTTCGTTATCAACGTGGAAATTTGAATGTAGTGCCATTAGTTTTCATGTAAAATTGTCTACAAGAACCACCCCTAACAATGCATTCTGTGACTGTAAAAACACCCAAAATTTGCATTTTTTCAGTCATATATGTCAAGTCCAACCGCTTCCATTGACTCGCTTCACTGTGCGGCGCAGTGGCGGCGCAGCATTGAGTTATGATGACCAAACTTTTTATTTATCAGCTAGCCCTATGCGTTTCAGTTCTCAGACCGAAAGTCATCGACAACCACCATCCCCGAAAAAAACACCCCTCACTTCCTCACCCTCATTTAGAAACCCCCCCCCCCTCCTCCTGCCAATTCAATTCTCCGCACAAACTTACGAAACACCAGCAGCAAACGAACAGCACTTTTAAACTGATTGTTTGCTCATCCAAATTCCGGGGCTCCTTTTTCAAAATCGTAGTGAAAACAATCATTTTAGTCGCCCGCTTCAACTTCAACCCCCCCCCCCCCCCCCTGAACTTGAAACTTTTTTTTTTTTTTTGGGGCCACGTATAAATCAAACGATAAAAAAAAATATGAAGGATGAAAAGATAAGATGATAAGGAGAGGAGAGGAGGTAAAGGACAAAAAAGCACAGGAAACAAGTTAAGTAAATAAGTTGATATATGGGCCGGCAGGGCTACAGAGGGAGGTTCTAAGTCTCCCCCCTTTCATTCTCTCTTCCCCACCTTTTTCTCTGTACACTTTTCCTTCGTCAAAGAAGCTTTCCTCACATGAGAAGCGAACAACTGGACAGTGGAGAGAATAAAGTCCTGGTTTTTTTTTTTTTTTTTTTAGGGGGTAAGACGTTGGTTGTGGTGGAGCAGTGGGGTGAGTAGGAGGTGGAGAGGTGGGGGTGTTAAGGGGCAGGGAGTCTGATTGTAAGCCTCGAGATTTCAATGATTTATGCAAATAAGGGTTAGTCCAGATCTCGGATCGGGGTCGCGTCTCTCTCTTTCCGCCAATGTAAATAAAGTCGGACAAATAAATTGTCTCCTGTTTTTGGGGGCGTTCCGGGGTTGGGTTGAGTGCTACCCGAAAGGAGACTCTAGAAAAGCGCTCTTGTTGAGAGAGCGAGGAATGTGGATTGTGGAACGATGCGGGACGCCAAGACCCAAGACGCGGAACATCCCGAAAATGGAATGAAAGATTGGGAGGAAAAAAAAGAAAACTTTTTGCGGGGGTCCACGGACTGCGAATTCGATTTTGGAGCTCGGGTGCGTGGAATTTTTCAAGGACTTTTGATTCTTATAGACACGACTCTTGAAGAGAGAAAAGGTGTTGGCTACCGCGCCGCGTCGTTTTATCAAATTCTTATTGGCATTATTCAGCGGCTAGGTCAGGTCAGGTTATAGGTGCAGCCCAGCACACATCATCTTGCTCTCTTTACGCTGTGCTGTGCTGGACCCAGACCGGAATTGACTTCCAGTACGTTTAGAAGCATCAATATGTAAAATCTACTTCAACGATACGGAGGAGGTCAAGGCCCAAATAGAGTATAAAACTGTAAAGCATAAAAATCAATTCGTAGCTTTTAAAATAGATTATTGTTTTGAATCGTAGAGAATTTACGTCTGAATTCGTTTAAGTGTAAACTCAAGTAAATAAAATATCTATACTATTAATTAACTTATTCAGAGTACCTCAAAACAGAGAATTTGTCGTTAAAAGCTTCATTTGTCGTCAATTCTAATCTTTAAACAAATCTAATTTTGTAAGACCTTAGCTTAGCTCTCGTGTTACGCTGAAAACTATCAGTGCGCCTTCAATTACAGTGCATGCACCACGGTCAACAGTTACGTCGGAATAGTTACGTACACAAAACGCCGTTCACGGTGCTCTCCGAACACTTGTCTTCTCAACGTCTGGCTGGGCTCAAATCATGCCCGTACCTGGAATTTCTCTCTCTCTCTCTCTCTCTCTCTCTCTCTCTCTCTCTCTCTCTCTCTCTCTCTCTCTCTCTATCTCTCTCTCTCTCTCTCTCCCCCTCTCTCTCTCTCTTTGTCCACTTGACTGCATGTGTTAGAAAATGATAGAAACAGGGGCTGAAGTCACGAGAGAGCCGTTTTCTCCATCCTTCTACAACACATGCGTTTAAATGCGGAAAAAGAAAGAGAAAAGTGTATTCATGCCTACATTTATGCCTCAAACCGTGTCCGTCCTGAAACCTATATGTCGCCGCCATAAGTTGTGAATCCTCGCCTCTGATTGGTCGATACCCAACTTGCGTGCTATGTGCGTTGAGTTTGAGGGCAAACATTTTACGATCGAATTGCGGTTAAATTTATGACTAAACTTGGAAAAATACTTCACAGAAAAACAAAAGAAAAAAAAAAAAAACAATTCCTAAATTATATTTTACCAGAGGTGCAACAATATGTGAACCGCGGAGAGTCTAGCACATTTACCAGAAACTTCTGATGTTACCATCAAAATATGGTTAGGTTTCTCAACATTTACAAGAACTGATAAAACCACCAAAATTCTGGTAACGTTACCATCCCTTATACCACCGTTCACATATTGTTGTGTAATCTTTTCTTTCAGTGTTGAGTGCTTGCAAAAAGAAAAACAGCCTCTTTAGGGTGCCTATGAAAAGTAACTCAAAGAAAATCTGGATAGAATACTCCTTGAAAAAAAAAAAAAAAAAAAAATCGAGCGTAAAGTTTAGTTTGGTACGCTTTAGTATTTAAAAACGGTGTATCCAAATCGATGGATTCAGTCGATCGGCGTTTTCTGTTTTTTAATAGTTTCAATTAATTTTTTTTTTTTTTTTTTTGCAGGGAGTAATGGGACAGTTGCAAGGGTCTGAAATGGTGTGTTTTTTATGAAGCAAATGATAGTACTCGATGAGCTGAGAACAATGGTGCCTTTGGTTTTTTCCTAAGTGCCCTGGTTGGTTTTGGAGATACACACGAGTAAAGTTGTAAAAAATCGTCTGTGTCGTGACGTCACTACGCGGAGTTCCCATTTAAAACAATTTATTTTGGGCTAAAATATCATCTCCGGAACAATGGGACATAAGTAGAAACCAAAGGCATCTTTGTTCTCACCTCATCAAGTACTTTCATTTTCTTTATAAAAAAACGCAACATTTCAGACCCTTGCAACAGCCCCATTACACAAAGACCGTCATTGAGTTCCTTCCGAATCACCTCACAAGTCTCAAGACTCAAGGAGATGATTTCAAGGTAGCTCGTACTTTGAACCTCAAGATTTAAGAATCGCCAATTTCCGGAGAGCAACTCTCAAATGCAATTGTTCTCACTCGACTCGACTCGGCTTAAAATTTTCTCAAGCCAAGCCAATTCAAGGATATTTCAAGTAAAGTCTCTCTATTCCACCCTAATTGTCATATATTTGACAATCCTGCACTCGTCAACGCATTTTTGGTCCTGTCAAAAAAATCTCACGCACGAAATGAGGTCAGATCGGCTCATATACTTATCAGGAGGATCTACGACAAATTACAATAAATCTTCCTCCTCCGGCAAACTACCAGCGTAGATAATCTGGAGAAAGTAAGGAATAGCGGGGAGGAAGGGGACTCATGATGAACGCGTTGTGAAGAATATCCGCGCGTTTTTGACGGAACAGTGAGAGAGGGAACAGCGCGGCCAAATCCAAGTAATTCATGGAATCTTACTGGTGTCACCGAAACCGCGATCGGCGATCTTAATCGATCATTAAGTTCGCGCGGAACATCATAGCAGTATATGGCTAACAGTGGGTCGAAAAATAACGTTCGTATGAACAAGAAACCTTTAAGGTGATTCCGGGCGAAACTTCTCCAGATTTCAATCCGACGGATAGCGCCACTAGTGGCTTTTGGGAAAAGTCGTGCACGGAAAAAATAGTTGGTATGGTTTACCATCATGATGACTCATTTCTGCACCTGCCAAAAAGAGGGTAAACTTGACCATAAATCGGGTTGAATGAATGGCCTCGCGTTTAAAAGCATTTTGTGAGTTTAAGAGTGGATTTCGTGATTTTTTGGTGCGCTCATCGTTATTTTTCCAGGGTTTTACCCCACATTCAACTCTTAACCCTTGTGAGCCTAAGGTATTTCGGTAACACAAAGGACTAAGGGGGGGGGGTATTTTTGTACCCCAAGGATATTTTCATGCAGCACAGTCAGTATCAATAATTTTGAAACTTTAATGGATGGATTATGTACTTAGTACCCTAAGAGAGTAATTTATGTGAAATTTGAGTAAATTTTTGCTATGTTGCCAAATTTACACCTACTTTTAAAAAAAATGTCAAAATAAAAAAAATGGAAAAAATGAAATGAGGTACCATATTATTTTTCCATTTTTGATAAATTTCCAATTTTTTTTCAATGATCTGACTTAATATTCTTAATCTACATAAAATTTCCGTTAAATTCACTGTAATAGATGGTTCCAAACTTAAAACTGGCAGGACGAAGGGGGGTATATTTGTACCCCAACACTTTAAATTTCTATAATATCGACAAAAATTCATAAAAATTAATGAAATTTGGTGGACGTGTTTTAAGTATCCTAACTTAAAATGTCATGAAGTCCCAAAAAATTTTGAGCAGTTTTGACAAAATGGCGTCAAAAAAACTGGCCTGGGGTACAAATGTACCCCCCCTTAGGCTCACAAGGGTTAATAAGCTTGTAGCAAAAGTTTGCAATTGCTCCATTCCTTTCATCATCTGTGACAACTCTGAGTCTCGTTCTGGCCACTGTGTGTCCAAGTCGCATCAAAAATCTCCACACATCTCTACAACTCCATATTATACAACTGACGCAACGATGAGCTCAATGCGGTGTCATTCAAACTGACAAAAAAAAAAAAAAAAAAAAAAAAAAAAAAAATTAAGAAACAAAAAAGAGAAAAAAAGGAGGACCTAATCAGTGAGAACGATCGGCTAATTTGTTCGGCGACCGCGTCTCCGACGTCGCAAAGTGGATCGAAGCATGGATTTTTTCCGGACATCATTTTTTTCTTCTTTTTTTTCACGTCAAAATATAACGTTGTAGAGCTGATACCTTATTGTGAAACCCGCGCAATTTTATGCATACAAACTATAATATCAATATTCAATTAAGTAAGCTTAATTTTTTTTTTTTAACCAGATATCTTGCTAAATATTGTCCATAAAAGGGGGCTTCGCCCCCTTGCCGCTCCGCGGCCCGTTCCTCGGAGGCGCTACGCGCCGCCTTTTACCACAATATAAAATTGAGAAAAGATTAGGGGAGATAGGTCAGTTACGCAAGAAAAAAGAGAAGTGACCAGTTCGAAGACTGCGGGATGGGGTTACCCCCCGTCGCCACGTCAGCAATTAGTCACGGCACTTCCGGGCGCACACACAAAAATGCCAGAAAATGAAAAAATCGAGGGTTTTGAGAGAAATGGGAAAAACACGAGTTTTCGGTCAGCTACTCGTTAAATTTTTATATTATGTAAGGATAAAGCTTCATCTTTGCGCATGAAATTGCAAAGCTACAATATTTGGCGCAAAAAAAAAAAAAAAAAAAAAAAAAAAAAAAAAAAAAAAAAAAAAAAAAAAGGAGCTTAATAAACGGGAAATAATAATATAGAACAACTAAAAACTAAATGGTAGAAAATCAGTAAATTTATATAAGCCAGTTTTTTTAAGGGAATTAGGCAAACACAATTTGTAAATATCCTAAACGTAACGGTGCGCTAACATAACCAATTTCAATCGAAAAATGAAGAAAAAAATGAATGCAAAGAACAGAAAAACTGTTTAGAAAACGGTTCGGAGATTGATATACTGTGTTGGCCTAGTTGCCAAAAAAATTGTTTAGATAAATGAAATAATAAAGAAAATGCGTATCTTTTTCGCCAAAGCTGTCAGCACTGATGAGAAAGGTCCAGAAATTTTACACTTAGGTTCAATGAGCGTCGTTATCAAAGAAAACACATCCCATTCAAACGTCCGCCCTCTACTCTACTCTCTCCGTGGTGGTGTTCATCAGATCCGGTGAAAAGCCGCACGGACTATCAACAGAGCCCGCGGACCCGGTGGTGTTTTTGTTTTTATTTACGAGTGATTATGACGCGGACTGTGCGGCGTGTGGGCCCAACAAGTACCCACTCCCTCAGTAACCCCCTTCCATCTGAACCTGCTCAGTCTTTCCTTCTGCACCCCCATTCAAATAATCGTCATCGTACAAAGCTCCCAAAAAATCCATGGTACGGATAGACGGCTCTCATTTACAAGAGGAGGAGACACCAAAAAAGAAGAAGAACTAATTATTATGCGCGCGCCGATTTATTGTTTTGATTATAATTTAGAATAATTGTTTTCATTTATTTTGTTTCAAGACGAATTGAGACCGCACCTTATTCGAGGAAACAATATTTTGAGGGCTAGGGGGCCGCCCATTGTCCCCGGTTCCCCATCGTCGACTGTTGGGAGTCAGTGTTGCCAGATTGAGGGTAAAAAGCCGTATCGTCCCCATTTAAATCAATGTAAAGCGTACGGCTTTTTCACCCCAATCTGGATACACTGTTGGGAGTGTTGGGGGCCTACGCCTACATGTCTGGTCAAAAAAATAAGAATTTAAAAAAAAAAAAAAAAAAAAAAAAAAAAAAAAAAAAAAAAAGGTGAGCTAAAGTTAAATGTATACGATCTGAAAAAAAAAAAAAAAATAATAATAATAATAACCAAACTTCTCGGTATGATTTGAGTTTAAAATTGCATTCAACTTTGGAGGGGGGGTGTCTTAAACTGGGACAACTCTCTGGGGTAGAAGGTCTGGACTCGGAAAATGTATATATTGGATCAAATACATTTCTCTTTAACTCCCCCTTCAATTCATTGGTTAAAAACAGGTGAAAACTGAAAATATATACATTTTGACAAATCTGTTCACAGATGTATCTCTTTGTTGGATCTTTGCCAACACTGCTTACGGGAGGCACCTACTTCGTCAAATGACTAATAGACCTATTAAATCATACTAATTGTGGATGGATTATTTAGAGCCACCATACCTTTTTTTCTTTCTCTCCAGCGGGGTCTATATACAAAACAGAATTGAGAAAGAACCTGACTTTTTTGAAACAAAAGAGCAGATGTCGAAAGTAGACAAAAATATGAATGATTTATTCCAGGGTAGCGACCAAATGAGTCCTTCTTCTGATATGAAGTGTAACAGATTGGTCGCCATTTGCTGCGACTTGTTAACGAGTCATGGGTGGATACAGGACTTTGTATTTCTCTCTCTCTTATTCCATTTGAATGCATGCGCTAGAAAAGGACGGAGATAGGAGTTAAAGTCACGTGATGGCCCCCTTTGCTATCCTTTTTTAAAAAATGCTTTCATACAGGAGCGAGAGAGAGAGAGAGAGAGAGAGAGAGAGAGAGAGAGAGAGAGAGAGAGAGAGAGAGAGAGAGAGAGAGAGAGAGAGAGAGAGAGAGAGAGAGAGAGACTAATTCATGTATCCGCTCATGTGACGAGTGAGAGAAATATTAAATCGGTAGCAAAACAATACAAATTAAAATGATGGCTCATAAATTTAAGGGTCCGATTTGAAGTTGGGAGGTCCTTGGTTCTCCGTTGCCACCCGCAGAGTCGCCTCGCTTTCAAGAGAGCTCCTACGACCCCGCGACCCCGCGACCCCGCGACCTCGCGACCTCGCGTTTGTTACACCGGAATATATTTTGATCAAGATGCTCCAATTAGAGAGGAGCAGAGCAGAGACTCATAGAGTCCGCAGAATAGAGATTTCAATACAACAATGATCTAATAAATTTTCAAACTAAAAACAAGGAATATTAATTACAGTATAACTATTAAAACTTTCAGGTTTTTAAAGTCCCCTCTTTATTTCCCTATCTTTCTTCCTTATTTGTTTTCTTGTTTTTTTTTTTTTTTTGGGTGTGTTTGTGTCCCCCCCCCGCTCTTATTTTGAGCTAATTGAATGCAGAGAATACATTGCGAGATCTAGATCCCACTAAACGACGCCATCTGTTTATTATTTTGAAGACCAAGAGAGATATTTTATATAATGGTGGCAAAGGAGGGGTTGCGATAAGGGCCGTTTCCGGCCCCCACCACACGGAAAGAAATCCGCGCGGTGATGAGCACCGAACCGTTCGGTAAATGGATTTACCGATCTATACGTTGACCGTCACCCAACTTGCTAATTATGATCACCGAACCGGTTCGTGATCATCACGGTCTCGCGTTCAGTAAGTGTTTCATTGAATTGTTCGGTTACGATCACCGAACTTTTCAACAAATCTAGGCACGCTGGGGCATTTCAAAAGTTCAGTAACAAAAATGGCGTCGTAACGGAAATTCGATTCGCGTCGGTTGTTGAAATTTAATTGAAAAAACTTTGGTATTTTAGTTTCCCCGTAAATTTGAAAGTAGTGCCAAATACGGAATAATCTGCGCAGTGAGTTACTGCGCATGCAGTCCAGCAATGCAACACTCAACGGTCTCATCTCATAACCTCAGTCAGAACAAAAACAGATCGGCCAGGGAGCTCTCAGTAAGCATGCATGAGTTAGTTTAATCAGCAATGTTTTAAAACTTTTCTGCCACTCATCATCATCGTTTTTGTGCCTAATAAAAATCGACGAAGTCTACTTTCATTTCCTGCATACGTTTTGTGAATATTTTCAGCTTGAATCCCCTCTCTACAATATAACTTGTGATCTTTTCCATGACGCTCGCCAACGATCCGATCACTTTTACAATGTTCAAGTTCATCTGAATTATTGTCTTTCGTCCCAATGTTACCCTATTATGTCTCTTGATTCGCTATTTGTCGCTAGCTTTCAGTGCTCAAGCAAACTCGTTGTCTCGTGCCCCTGCAAATTTGGGATGTGCCATCATTTACAGTGTCTGTATCAGTGTACTTGCTTTGTGTAATCTCTCTCGGTTTGTTTTGAAGGTACTTCCTCAACATTTTAGTTGAATTCTCTCTAAAGCTCTTCATTTCCATGTGATTTTGTTAGAAGGTCTTCATTTTCATTTGAGACGAGTCTGCATTGCACAGTTTGCCATGGCTTGAAAGCGGAATGAACACCTTTGTAAACAGCAGTGAATCTTTCTCATTCTAATTTTCTTATGCTTTTTTAAACATTCTCCAGCTCACTGTATTGATTAATTTATCAGCAAATATTGCTCTAAGATTTCCTTGAAAGGCTCCCAAGTTGATGTGTAAAGTTACAGAGATCACATCTAGCAAACAGTATTACCGTACCAACCTCCCTGTGCATTGGCGGATACAGGAATTTGACTTTGTCTCTCTCCTCTCATTTGAATGTGTGCGTTAGAAAAGGACAGAGATAGGAGCTAAAGACATGTGATGATCCTTTTTGCTATCCTTCTCTAACGCATGTGTTCAAAGGATGACAGAGAGTGAAAGACCAATTCCTGTATCCACCCATGTCCCTGTAAATGAATGATGAATGGTTAACCTAGAATACTGAATTTTGAGATGACCTACTCAGTAATTGTATACCTACATTGCATAACACTCCTGTAAATGAGTGCTGGTTTTGTGTATTTGAACCTCTGATCAGTCCAGTCCAATGTTGGTGGTTGAAGTATCGTCACCCGTTTGTTCTCTGTTATCCTATTAGTAATAATTGGAAGCTTTTGCGTTGGCTGAGCACCAATGGTTATGTGTGACCCTACTGTGAGCTTGCTAGTCAGCTAAGCCATTACGTGTGATTGTTTTATTTGACTTAAATGTGGAACAAATTGAAGCATTATAGTGTAGTGGAAGTTTTATCATTCCAATATTCTCCAAGTCAGCTCAAGTAAAGGTGCTAATACGCAGCACGGTTATATCATCCGGATGTTGATTTTCTGTCCCTTGATCTTTTTCTGAGCACCTAAGTTGATACCAATTCACCGATGGAGATTGTTTTGCCCCTCGAATCCCAAAGAACGGCCTTTTATTTTCATTTTTACACAGATTTAGAACTCATATATCTTGAGTATTGGGTTATGAAAAGTGGCAGTGCCTGCTTCCAACGTGCATCAGTGAGTGGTTGATTAGGGTTGAGGCAAAACTCTGAATTAACCAACTGCTCTTAATGCGTTTAGATGCATCTTGGAAGCAGGCACTGCTACTTGTCAGAACCTGATACTCAAAACTTATGACACAGACTTGTGACTTTAGTAAATAGTTCAAAAAAACCATTATTCTAACCAATATCTGTGAGGGAAAGGGCAGCAGAAAGTATGAGCACCATTCGAACACTTCGGTTTAGAGGCTCTTCGACTCAAGTTGGTTCAATATAAATCCAATAAGAACTGAGATGTTTGAGGGACCACAATATTCAAGAGCATGAGATAGTGAAGAGCAATCGTGAAATTTTTGCTGATAGCTAAACTACCTTAAAGCTCAAAATGTCTCATCATTTTCCATGCTCTAGCTATCATCCCTCTCTCATTTCACAAAGTAGTCCCCATTTGAGTATTGTTGAGCCAGCCAACTCAAGTCGAGTCGAAGATCTGTTCAAGAAACCAAAATTTCTGAACTGGATCTTAAAATTTGCAGTGAAAAATTACACTGTGCTTGAGCTTGGCTCTGTTAGAACAGAACATTCAACAAAGTTGGCAGTAGTCAAGAATAAATTCACTTTGAGAATTCATGACAAATAAATACTTCATAGGAATATTGCAATCAAAAGTAGCAAGCAAGTTTAATGATCTCATCCTCACTGTCAAGTGTTGCCCCCCCCCCACCCCCCTTCCAAAAAATAAAAAATACTCTCACAGGTGAATGCATTTATCTTTTTCTCTGCCATCTGAATGTGTCTGGTAAAGAAGGATAAGAGGAGGGCTATCACATGGCCTTAGCTGTCTCTCTCTCTTTTTTTCTTTTTTATTTCCGATACTGGAATCAAATGGGTGGGAGAAAGGAAAATTCATTCCTGAATTCACCCCTTTGGCGTAGTGTGCAATTTGGCAACATTGCATCTAGTCCAGTTGAGTCATTAAAAGGTCAAAATATTGGGGGTGAACCGTACACTCCCTCGAATCGATAGCTTGTATGAGTTTCAATGATGAAGAAGAAATGTAACATTGCCAGATTGCACGCTCCGCCATAGATTCACCCATGCTTCAGTTGATATCGTAAGTGAACATCAATCTTGACGCTCAAGCTTTTCAAAGTTTAGTTTGCAGAGTAGGACCATCCAAAGGAAATTACTTTGGTAATTGGTTGATGATAGAAATGTAGGCACACCTAGACCAATATCTTTGGATTTCTACGAAAAATGATTTCTCTCTTACTGAATAAAAATTGATAAAAATGAATGTAAGCGTTGGCTTTTCATTGAGGAATGATTTAAAATTTAAGGGGTCAAAGTTCCAGGGAAGCTTTTTTCTTTTATGAATGAATGTAACTTGAAAATTTGCCAAAGATTATCGGTAAGCTGTGCTACTCTTCTGCAACGGACTCTACTCAACTAAGTACTGATTACATCTGTACTATTCAGGGGTATGTAATTTTTGTCTGCTCAAGAAGCATAAAATGTTGTTTTTTATTATTGTTGATGAAAAACCGTTTTCATGAGAACCAGAATTTGAAACTGAAATCTTTAAAAAATAACTAAAAACATGCTTCAAGATCACTTCCTCTTAACAATCATAATCTGGGAGAGATTTCCTGACTCCCCTCGCAACTGTTTCCAGTCAGGATAATACCCCTCACAGACCCTTTTTGGACGGAAGGATCCCAACCTTCTGACAAATGATCGATTAATCTTCAGATCTTTAAATTGGCAGGCCCATTAAATTGCATAGGCAGCGATGAATTGAATGTGTTTCATGGGAAAATTTTCACCTTCATGACAAAAAGACAATTCCGATATACTGTAGTACAAAGCTACTTAATCCCAGGTTTTCATTCTTTGGGGAAAATGCTTATTTTTTCACTTGTAAAGAAGTATCTAAAATTGTACTCTCTGACATATTTTGCCATAATTCTGATAAATTTCTTGTAAGCTAGGAAAGTTGGGTGAAGTTTCAATAGCCTTGTAGACTGATTGAAGGCGCAGTGTATAGAGGATTGCATGCACCTCTTTCAAAGCATTTTCCGTTGCTAATGTTATTGTCCCCAGTTTCAGTCATCATGCAGTCCCTGGGGCCTTATTAACCTATCTTTTTTCACCCCCCCCCTCCCCAATGGGGTATTCTCCCTTCATTTCAAGTAATTTGCATGATGATTCAATTATTTGAGAAAGGCATGTGTTTTATTTCTTCATTCAAGCAGACATTTATTTGATTATTCGGTGATGAAAACAGTATACAGGGTGTTTTTTTCATTCCCCCCCCCCCTGGTTTTTACTTTCTCACTCTAATGAAATTAGAAAAATTGAGAAAGTATTGCGATGGCGCAGAGATTTTTGATGCATTCTGTTTCGATACTTGGCCCGCTGCGACTAAGTCAATCATGATAATTATAAAATAATTGGCTCTTATCATGCCTATACTATCCTAAAGAACATCCATCCATGATATTTCAATATTCTGAACCATATGTGGTAGGGAGGAGTAAATGCAAAAATTTCTGTGGCGTCTGTCTGTCCGTCTGTCTGTCTGTAGTCACAAACATGAAACCCAGCATAACTTTTAACTATTGATCTATATGCATCCAAATTTTGCAGAGATGTTGCTTTTAACATTCCCCAGAGGGACTTTTTTGTTTTTTTAAAAGTTTAATTTTTTGGTCAGTTATGGAGAAAAATGGTTTCCATTAAAATCAAGGGGAAAATGGGTCAAAAAAGAGAAAAATTTAAATATTTCAATATTGTATCTTTGGATTTGGAAGAACATTTGTAAAAACATTCTACAACCAGCCACAGTAAAATTGACCCCTTATAGTTCAGCAAATTAACCCTTAAGACCGTTTAAAAAATCAATTTAGCGCGTTCGAGCCAAAAAATGGAATAAAAGTGAGAAATTAATCTTGTAAATCAGTGCCAATTACTAAAAGCTGGATGAATTTTGATGAAACTTTGTATACACAATGTACTACCACAGTACTAAAATATTTTCTTCTCACTATCATCATAATAAATCTTTTGGACCGTTTCAAGGGATCATATAGGTGCGATTGAGAAAAAATAAGACCAATTAAGCAAATAAAAACATAATCCTACTTATTGAGATAATTCGGGTTAGGTCCAATTAATTTTAATTAAATCCGGCACAAATAATCTACCTACCTACATTTACTCTACTTTATATAGAATTTCTTATCATTACAATATACAGCCCTTAAGACTGTTTAAAAAATCAAAATCAGTGCGCTCGAGCCAAAAAATGGAATCATCATGAGAAATTAATCTTTAACCCGCCGTTAGTCGCGCGGGGTCTGAAAGACCCCACGGCTCGGAAAACTTAAGTTTTTTATATGAAATAATTGAGATAAAAAAAAATCACTCCAGGTACCTTCAAATGAATGTTTGAACAACGTTATTTGCAAAGTTCGAAAAAAAATTCAGTCATTTTTACGACATGGAGATGTTGCCAAAGTCAGCTGGGGTCCGCCTGACCCCACGCGACTAACGGCGTGCAGTAAAAGTTGAGAATATTTTTCTTTACTTTTTTTTATTTCTCGCCATGAAACATTTTTTTAGGTCATAAGTTCCAATTAAATTCGTCAGTTTTGTAAATTTATGTAATTTAATCATAAATATAGCGTAAAAAGGTCAACTTCAGGGGAAATTTCACTAAGCTAAAAAACTAAGGTAGCATCGACCTATGGTGTGCCAAAATGGCATTGGAATCGAAAGTTTGTAAATGTATGTAATTTAATCATAAATATAGCGTAAAAAGGTCAACTTCAGAGGAAATTTCACTAAGCTAAAAACCAAGCATAGCATCGAGCTATGGTGTGCCAAAATTGCATTAGAATCGATGCGACCGAAGAGGAAGAGTAACCATCAAGCCGTACCTAATCGTCAAAACATTTATCAACGTTATCGCAGTTTCAAGTAACAGCAATTAAATTTTGTTTAACTTATATTTATTTTTCTTCATTTTTTTTTACAAATAAAAATGAGAATAATAATATAATAATAAATAAAATAATATTTTCATCCTAAATACGAAATAAATTACCCAATTTTGTTGCTTTTTACATGCCTAGCATTCGCACGGGAACAACGCAAAAAAAAAAAAAAAAAAAATAGAAGAAAAAAACAAATCAATGCATGTTCCGGGGGGAGGGGGTAATGAGGGGTTAATGGGAGATGTTGGCGAGGGGTGAGGAGAATTGGGGTGAGGGTGAGGGAAGGGGAGTAGAAGGCCAATAGCCAGTCCCGAGTATCACAACGGATGACGCCCGAATCAAACAAAGACGGGCCCCGTCTTTGCCCCCCCCCCGGTCTCGGGCTTGAGGAAAATTTGGCCCCTAAATGTTGAGCTATCAATTGAAAACTCAAAAATTTAAGTTGTCATCATAAAATCTATTTTTTGGGTCATTTTTACCATGAAAAGTAGGAAAATATTGGAATAATGAAAATTTGGGGGATTTCGTTTTAGGGTGATTTTGAGGAGCCTGCAACTCAAAATTTTGCCCCGGCAACCCCATGAGATTTTTTTTTTGTTTGCAACAGTAATCATACTAAACACATTCATGCACAAGACGGTGACCAAAATTTTGATTGAATGCCCCAAAAGCAAGGAAAATTGCGAAAAGGTGAAAAATTGACATTTTTTACAGAGGTGACATTGACCCCTCGCATTTCCCCTTTATTATTATTTAAATTTTTTTTCGACCCAAAAAACTTGTTTCTTGTATACTCAAAAAGTAGTTCCTAAGTTTTGGTGGAAAAAAATTCATCCCACGCTGACAAATTGCTAAAAACGTGTTGGGGTCCGACAGACCCCACGCGACCATCCGTGTAAGTTTTTGCCGCGCGACTAACGGCGGGTTAAACTTGGAGTCAATCAATTATGGCTCGATGAATTTTGATAAAAGCTTTTGTACACACAATCCACTATCAAAATACTAAGATATTTTCCTTTCTTAGTCACCATACACAACTGATAAAACCTTTTCAAGAGGCAATATAGGTGAGATTGAGAAAAAAAATATGGGAATAAAAGCAAATAAAAACATAATCCTATTAATTGGGATAATTCAGGTTTGGTCCAATGAATTTTTATAAAAACTGGCTTTTTTAGACTACAATTAGTCTAAAAAAAAAGCATTCCTTACAGATACAATATACAACACTTAAGAGAGTTTAAAAATCAAAACACAAATACCCAAAAACATAAAATTAAAGCGGGGAATTAATGTTAAAACTTGGAGTCAATCATTCGTGGGATGAATTTTGATGAAACTTTGCACAAACATATTATGTTACTGACCCACTAAAATATTCCTATCATACAGTCATCATCAAAAACCTTCAAGACCGTTTAAAGGGCCAATATAGGTGCGATCGAGCAAAAATCTTTGAAACCAAGCAAATAAAAAACTGTCGTAATACTTGGAATAAGAAATTCGATTATGACTCAATTATGTTTGATGAAAATTGCAACAAAAAGTTTGCAACCAACCTAGGCAGGGATTTCTTTTGAATGTAAAACTATAATATACAACCCTTAAGTCTGAGACTGTTTAAAGGCAAAATAGCTGTTCCATCAATAAACCCAAAAAATAGAATATCCAAAGAAATTAAACTAATAAAGAAAATGGATGGATGAATTTTGTTGACATTTGGTGTACACAATCTACAAACAAAGAACATCTTTAAAGGGGGGTTTAATCTACCAAACTAAAAAATTCTTTTGAAGATCCACAGTTCAAAACCCATCCTTCAAAGGATGAAGTAGGCAACTATTCGTACAGCTTCTCTGCAAAATCGCCAACACCTCGAATTGAAGGCGAAATTATGTGCAGTGGTGAAAATATTTTAAATTTGATGGGAGTCTAGGAGTCTCTCCCAGAATTCTAAAGGGGTAGGGGGTCTCCCCCAGATAGCTAAAGGGGGGTCTGGGGGTCTCCCCCGAATTCTAAATGGGGGTCTGGGGGTCTCCCCCAGAATTATAAAGGGGGGGCTGGGGGTCTCCCCCAGAATTATAAAGGGGGTCTGGGGGTCTCCCCCAGAATAATAGAGGGGGGTCTGTGGGACTCCCCCAGAATTCTTAAGGGGGTCTGGGGGTCCTTCGACCCCCCCAGATAAAAATGGAGGGAGAAAGTATTCGTAGGGTGTTCCCTACAGTTTATTTTTCTTGCTAATTGAGATAAAAAGTTGCGGTCTTTGATCATTCTTCATCATTTTGAATGAATTGTCTTTTTTTGGGGTCAACCCCCCCCCCCCCCCCCTAGGGGGGCTTTCTCAAAAATTTCAAATGGCAACCTCTATCTTGTGATACACCGTTTGAAAGGGCGTAAAATTCTAAGAGTTTTGGCGCAAACCGAAAGTTGATATCGTTTTTTGTATTCGACATATTGAATATTCAAAGTTCAATTTTCGCCTATCTTCAAAATTCGATATCTCGAATTCGAAAAACGATATCGATATCCGGATTGCGCCAAAATGTTCAGTTTTTTTTTTTTTTTGATCGACGTGTCATTCAATAAGAGTCGTGGAAGGGAATTTTCGAGATAGCCTCTTTTATAGGGGCAAAATTTTAAAAAAAAAATTGGGGGCTCTAAAACCAAATTCGGACTAATTTTATGTCAAAACCATTTCGGTATTTGAAAAGAACTTGCTTTTTAGAGTATTTTGGACTCATAGTTTTTTTAATTCCGACTTTCCAAAGTGGAGTAATGATTTTTTGAAAATGGGGCCAAATCGAACTTTGAAATTCGATATATCGAAAACGAAAAACGATATCAACTTCCGGTTTGCGCCAAAAGTCTTGGAATTTTACGCCCTTACAAAAGATGTATCACAAGATAGGGGTTGCCATTTGAAATTTTTGAGATAGCCCCCCTGGGGGCTCCCTAGGGGGGCTGGGGGGGGGGGGGGTTTGACCAAAAAAAAAAAAAAAAATCATTCAAAATGATTAAGAATGGTCCAAACCGCAACTTTTTATCTCAATTAGCAAGAAAAAAATCCAGGGGGGGAGATAAAAACCCCCTATGTATGTACCATCACAAGTGTTTCAAATCGGATTAACTTGTGAAAAAAAGAAGAGAAAAAAAATAGCGAATATGAGGTCATCGAACAGTTCGGTGACTGTCAACCACCAGTTCGGTGACGATCAACGACCAGTTCGGTGACGATCAACGACCAGTTCGGTGACGATCATCGACCAGTTCGGTGACGATCAACGACCAGTTCGGTGACGATCATCGACCAGTTCGGTGATGATCAACGACCAGTTCGGTGACGATCAACGACCAGTTCGGTGACGGTCAACGACCAGTTCGGTGACGGTCAACGACCAGTTCGGTGACGGTCAACGACCAGTTCGGTGACGGTCAACGACCAGTTCGGTGACGGTCAACGACCAGTTCGGTGACGGTCAACGACCAGTTCGGTAAACACATTCACCAACCCAGTTCGGTGATGATCACCGTACTGTGCCTGTGTCCACATATTCATTGGCCAGTTCGGTGATCATCACCGAACTTTTAAATGATGATCACCGAACCTTTCTTTCCGTGCAATTTGACATTTTCATGTCCCAATACGTATTCTAGAGGTAAAAACAAGTCAAAAAACCTCTATTAACATAACCTCTAAAATGCATCCCTGTTGAGCTACAGCCTCTCAAAGTTGACATTTTTAAGCTGAATTTTACCGCGACATGAGTGACTATATCATATAGGATTTGAAAAGTATCGACAATATATCCACCTAGAACTTGTTTGTAAGTCTTTAGTGAGTCATTAACCTCGGTTAGGGCCCAGATTTGACCACTTTTCCCGAGTTTTCACCTGAAAATATCGAATTTTTCCCAAAAAACTTGTAAAAATTAAGCTTTTTGCCAGCGGTAAATCGTGAATTTGACACCGATCCCAACGAGCATCAAAAAAAATATTTAAGTATGTTATGTAGTAGTATATTAGGTAAAACATATCGAAAAATTGAAGTTGCGCTCGCTTGCGCTCGTGGTTAAAAGTCAACTTTACCGTAAGTAGGTCTACCGATGCGATTCAAACCATACGACCATTATACGGATGTGTGCGGCCGTGCGTGATTAAATATGCAACCATCGATATTCTTCGATAGTTTTAGTTAGATTTGCTGCCGGGAATCATTTTAGAACATTCCTGAACCGAGGGGGAGGGGGTGGTTAAAAAAAAAAAAAAAAAAAAAAAAAGTTACTCGTGCAATTATGTTTGATTGTTTCAGATGATGGTTTGGGGGGGGGGGGGGCTGGACCTTGTCGACAGCCATGCTTAAGCTGTCACAACGGCTTCTAAATCTGGCAACACTGAATTATCTCAATGATGAACCTGTCGAACTTCATTTTCGATGAGTGCAGTACGCACAATTCTTACATAATAAGTCTCATATACAATATGTCTCGTATAACAAAAATAAAATAAAAAAAAAAAAACTCACGAACGTACACAGTCCGCCCATAACAATACTGTCACTCGCAAAACCTTGTTTTTTGAGGAAACAAATAAGCAAAAGTGTATCTAGGAATTTTATGTACATTCAACTTAAAACAACACCGTTATACAATCACCGGTCAATTACTCACGATTCGAGGGAAGGAACACGGGATACTGAATTAGCACTGTAGCACTTTCTTCGATCTGACCCAAAGAGGAGAGAGGTGTAAATAAATGATTTCTTTTATATCAATCAGATTTGCACACAATGAAGCTAGTGCGATTTATACCACGGATGAGACTTAAGAATGGTGCGCACTGCACTCATAGAAAATGAAGTTCGACAGGTTCATCATTGAGATAATTCAGTGTTGCCAGATTTAGAAGCCGTTGTGACAGCTTAAGCATGGCTGTCGACAAGGTCCAGCCCCCCCCCCAAACCATCATCTGAAACAATCAAACATAATTGCACGAGTAACTTTTTTTTTTTTTTTTTTTTTTTTTAACCACCCCCTCCCCCTCGGTTCAGGAATGTTCTAAAATGATTCCCGGCAGCAAATCTAACTAAAACTATCGAAGAATATCGATGGTTGCATATTTAATCACGCACGGCCGCACACATCCGTATAATGGTCGTATGGTTTGAATCGCATCGGTAGACCTACTTACGGTAAAGTTGACTTTTAACCACGAGCGCAAGCGAGCGCAACTTCAATTTTTCGATATGTTTTACCTAATATACTACTACATAACATACTTAAATATTTTTTTTGATGCTCGTTGGGATCGGTGTCAAATTCACGATTTACCGCTGGCAAAAAGCTTAATTTTTACAAGTTTTTTGGGAAAAATTCGATATTTTCAGGTGAAAACTCGGGAAAAGTGGTCAAATCTGGGCCCTAACCGAGGTTAATGACTCACTAAAGACTTACAAACAAGTTCTAGGTGGATATATTGTCGATACTTTTCAAATCCTATATGATATAGTCACTCATGTCGCGGTAAAATTCAGCTTAAAAATGTCAACTTTGAGAGGCTGTAGCTCAACAGGGATGCATTTTAGAGGTTATGTTAATAGAGGTTTTTTGACTTGTTTTTACCTCTAGAATACGTATTGGGACATGAAAATGTCAAATTGGTGGGGGCCGGAAACGGCCCTTATCGCAACCCCTCCTTTCAAGAACACTACACAAAGCAGTGGCGGTCTGTGCATGTGCAATGATGGCAACAACACCTTCCCTACATTTAAATCTAAATAAAAAATCGATTCTTGAAAAGGCAGATAGCTCCCCCAAGAATCGATTATTTTACATAAGTTTGATTGGAGAAAATATATTGTCGTCAAATCGCACAAGCTGACTCTTGCTAAAAATGCAAGAGTGCGTGAGAAAAATACGACCCATGGAAAGAGGCTGCGGCGGCTTGAAAAAATTGACTATCGTTGTTTTTCATGACTGTATACTGAATTATCGATTCCTCGGTTGAGAATCGATCCTTTCACATTGGTTCATTTGAAGTGGATGTCAATAAATCACGTATTATGAGCCGCCACTGCTAACGCCAGCGCGCTTTCCCTGTATGCTTTCCAATACCCCTTGAAGAAAAAATCTGTTATGGAATATACCTATTTATAGCGCTAGAGGCCAGAATTTGGGTGTTTTTGATGAAGAAAATAAAAGACCCGGTGAGCTGAAAACAATAAAGGTGTCTTTGGTTTTTTTGTTCTTTGTTTTTGTTATTGTTTTTGTTTTTGTTGTTGTTTTTGTTGTTGTTTTTGTTTTTTTCTCTCTTCCAGGTATCCATGTTGGAAAAATAAGATCTCTAACGGAGATTGATTTCGGTGCAGAGTTACTTCTTTTAGTAAGTATGCAAACCGCACTGCATATTCAAAAGATAGTCCTGCTTTAAAAAGTATCGCGCGCGCATTATTGCGTATTGCACTATTAAATACCGTCTAAACTCCTGTCCCATTATATCTTTGACCTATATTTTGCAGCATATGAACGACGTGACGTGGGTAAAATCAGATCCAGAAAGTCTCTCTCCCTCGTTGCCCATTTGAACGCACACGATAGAAGAAGTAAGAGATATGGGCGGTGGGCACTATACTATGTGCTTCGTCTTGTAAGTACCTCTTTCCAACACGTGGGTTTAAATGAGGGGAGAGAGAGAGAGAGAGAGAGGGGGAGAGAGAGAGAGAGAGAGAGAGAGAGAGAGAGAGAGAGAGAGAGAGAGAGAGAGATTTCTTGATCCGTTATTGGACGTCGGGCTATTATTGTAAACATGCGCTTCATTTTTTTATTTAATTTAAAAAATTCGCTTCGTAAAGTGTGTTCAAAAGATGGTATGAAGTTGGAGAAATTCAGCAGAATTGTTAATATTTTTTCGCACGAGTGAATGCCGCTCGCAAAGGACCCCAGCACATCGAAGGTGGAGTCATATAGAACACATGTATGCTCTTCCGAGAGAATTAGCTATACTGTCACGTTCGGAATTTTTCGGAAGAGCGTATCTCATTGGTAAACGGTCTATCCTTCCGGGAGACCAACTTAATTCTCCGGCAACCACACTCGAACAATATAATATGTGTACAGAACGTAACAAATCAAGTTATCCAGCCGCAGTCTAATATCAAAAACATAAAGTTACACCCCCTTCGCAGTTTATCGCACATATTTTTTGAGGGTCTGCAAGCGCAAGAGACGGGTTGAAGCATGAACGGGGTAATATATTCTCACTTCTCTCCTTGTTCTAAACCATGAATTCGTGAAAGTGCGGAAAGGGGAATAAAATATTTACTCGAATATAGTTCACGTCGATGCCTAAGTTATTATGAACGAATCAAATATGTCACCCTGCTGAAGCTTTTAATGTAAATAAATGGCGTTCGAAAGACTCTCCGCAGTACGCGTTCCATATCCAAAGGCAAAAGGAGTTTACACATGCTCCAAAGGATTTCATATTTACTGTGCCCAAAAACAAAAAAGACAAAAAAGGGGCGAAAAAAAGCATCCCTCATAACTTGGAAGTGAAAATTTTTCCTAGCCGGAGGGGGGCGAAAAAAGAAAACGAAGGAGGGGTAAAAAACATGACAAAAGTAAGCAGAGGAAGTGATAAATCTTTAACTGTTTCCACGTCTTCCTATTTCATAAACGCAAAATTTATTCAAAACCTACTGTTATGTATTAAATATCTTTGTTTCGAGGAAAGTCGTAGCGTAGCATCGCGTCGCGTCGCACGCAGCAAAGTGCCAACCCCTTCAATTGAATCAAATCAAAGATGAGCGTGGGGAAACAACGAGACCAAAAAAAAAAAAAAAAAAAAAAAAAAAAAAGATAAACATAAAAAAGGGAGGATGTTTGCGGGGTGTTGCAGTAGGGGTGAGATGGAACGGGCGAAAAAACAAAACAAAGCTGGGATCGAGAAAATGTTCGAAAAATGCTAGAACAAGACATTTAGATGTAATCAAACGCATAAATATAGCTAAATTATGCACGTAACTCTGGGTTTGCTGCCCCAATTTTCGAGTGTATTCCTCCGATTTTTATTTTACACTCTTCCCTGCACTGTCGATGATTGTGTGTGTGTGTGTGTGTGTGGGAGGGGGGTATTGGTCATTCTCTGACTCGCGCCCCCTCTTTCTCTCGCCTGGGGCCTATTCGACTCCCTTCTATCGCAGTGTTTGACTCCCCCCCACCCCAACGGAATTGGCCTAAAATATCCTCTTTCTTTCCCCTTTTCCAATGCAATCGTTTCAATCCCGGCTGCCCGCCCCAATCTTTAGGGCATATTAATTCAAGACAAAAAAAAAAATTTACAGTTGCTCTCTTCACCTTTTTTTTTTATGCACTTATATACAAATACATATTTATCAAGACCACGTTATTGAAGAGGGAGGAAAAGGAGAGAGACGATTTTCGAAATAAAATTAAGTGGCTGTGGATCTGTTGCAGCTAAAATAAAAAAAAAAATAAAATAAAAAAACGGAGACGAAACAAGATTACTCCTCTAAATCTCGGCCGTTCGACTTTCGACGGCCAAAGGTTGTGCAAATACAGTTAGGGCGCGCTTCAGTCATACTAAAGAGCTTTGACCATGACAAGCCGCGCAGTAATGTACATACAGCGAACCCTAGTGGACCAGGGCCGCAACTCTACCCCGTCCCCTTCCGATCCGATCCGGCCCTGCTATATAGTCGCCTCAGTGCCCTTAACGCAGCTTTCCCCCGTAATTTATTCTAGCGCCGTGTAAGTGTGGGAGTGTGTGTGAGAGAAAGTGAGTGAGTGAGTGAGTGAGTGAGTGAGTGAGTGAGTGAGTGAGTGAGTGAGTGAGTGAGAGTAAATATGTTCGCGAAAGCGTGATGAGTGAGCACAGGGGTGTACTTATCAATTGTGTGTGAAAAAGACACACGTAAAGTCTAACGCTGCGGGCTTTTACTGGAGTGTGAGAATATTCTAATTCGGACGATGCCTCAATCCAGAGCTGCCGAATTGCGTAGATTTAATGGCATTTTGAAATTCACCGAAGATTCCACCGGTTGAGAAAAGATTACAGTGTCTTCAGCGTGTGACTGTAATGCACGAAAATACAAGCGTTTTAAATCTTTTCTCAACCGGTATATTTCAATTAATTAACAGCGTTTCCACCAATTGAGAAAAGATTACATAGATCAGAGTATTTCCGTGCATTACAGTCATACACCGAATTGAACTATGTAACCTTTTCTCAACCGGTGGAATCATCGGTGATTTTAAAAATGTCATTAAATCTACGCAAACCGGCAGCTCTACCTCAATCTACCCTTGCAATAGCGAGTTCGCGGAGAGAGAGAAAAAAAAAAAAAAAAAAAAAACAAAAAACCAAGTGAGGAATGAAACCACGAAGGACCGTCTTGGCAGGTGGAATATGCTGTTCATGCGGACTACATGTTTACTATCGCCTAAAAACTTGCGAAGTACACTTATAAAATGATTTTAAACGTGCGAACGAAATGGCAGTGCGGTGTTGGGCACTAATAATTATTGAGAGATTCCCATCTAATAATACTGTCATTCCAAGAAGTGGTCGATATCACCCTCGCACTGCGAGAGATCGGTACGCGCTATTGAAAATATGCACTGACACGCACCGTAATTTCAGAGGTGCGCAACTTTAAGCGCTTGTAACTTTAGACAAAAATCATTACCCCGGATCGCGGTTCGCACCATTCGAAAGAGTATACCAAAATTACTTTTAAATCCATACTTTTTACGCTCCTCCGTGCGTTTCGCATATTTTTTAGACTCAAAAATCCAATTTTTTTTGTTCCAAAAATGAAAAAAAAATTGGTTTAAAAATTTTTTAATTGGGCTTTCACACACATCAATCATAAACTCTTTTACAGAGGAATCTTTTGGCGTAAAGTACAATTCAAAGTAATAGTTTGGGCGAAAGTTATGGGACTTTGAAAATTTAAATTTGAGATCGCTCCGCCTTCCCAGTTCACCGAAATTTAAAAAAAAACTGGACATTTTTGAACGCGACTCGACGAGCTCTATCGATCCTGGAATAATGAAACTTTTTTGATGATAGACCATTTCTTATGGGAGCTGGATCAACCTCTTTGTCCTTTTTTTGACCAATTTTTCCATTGATTTTGATGGAAACCATTTTTCATCCATAACTATAAAATAAAATAAAAATTACAAAAAAACAAAAAAAAAGAACCTCTGCCGAATGTTAAAAGTAACATATCTGCAAAATTTGGATGCATATGAATCAATAGCTCGAAAGTTATCCCTGGGTTTCACGTTTCATGGCTACAGACAGACGGACTGACAGACGCCACAGAAAGTTTGTGAGTTTGAATTTACACCTCCAAGCCACGTATGGTTAAATAAGATTGATACTTCATGGATGAAGATTCTTTGGGATAGTACTAGGCATAATGAGAGCAAATTATTTTGTAATTATCAAATTATCATGATTTACTTAGTCGTAGCGGGCCAAGTATTGAAACAAAATAACCTTGAAAATCTCTAGCCGTCCCAATACTTTCTCTATTTCTAACTTTGTTAGTATTCAGAAAGTAAAAAGGGATTATTTAATGAGAAGTTAAAAGGAGGTTCGGATGAGGAAGGTGAAGGAAAAAGGGAACCAAGATGCGGGAGAAAGAGGGAAATTAGAGATGTAAATAGAGCATAGAAGAAAAGAGATCCACGCCCATGGCAGGCTTAAATAAAGGGCTGG
>VMOF01000320.1:55207279-55218253 GCA_011764245.1 Trialeurodes vaporariorum | reverse complement strand
GAGAGAGAGAGAGAGAGAGAGAGAGAGAGAGAGAGAGAGAGAGAAAAGAGAGAGAGAGAGAGAGAGAGAGAGAGAGAGAGAGAGAGAGAGAGAGAGAGAGAGAGAGAGAGAGAGAGAGAGAGAGAGAGAGAGAGAGAGAGAGAAAGAGAGAGGAGACAGAGAGAGAGAGAGAGAGAGAGAGAGAGAGAGAGAGAGAGAGAGAATGAGAGAGAGAGCGAGAGAGAATGAGAGAGAGAATGAGAGAGAGAATGAGAGAGAATGAGAGAGAGAGAGAAAGAGAGTGAGAGAGTGAGAGAGAGAAAGAGAGAGAGAGAGAGAGAGAGAGAGAGAGAGAGAAAATGAGAGAGAGAGAATGAGAGAGAATGAGAGAGAGAGAGAGAGAGAGAGAGAGAGAGAGAGAGAGAGAGAGAGAGAGAGAGAGAGAGAGAGAGAGAGAGAGAGAGAGAGAGAGAGAGAGAGAGAGAGAGAGAATGAGAGAGAGAGAGAAAGAGAGAGAGAGAGAGAGAGAGAGAGAGAGAGAGAGAGAGAGAGAGAGAGAGAATGAGAGAGAGAGAGAATGAGAGAGAATGAGAGAGAGAGAGAGAAAGAGAGAGAGAGAAAGAGAGAGAGAATGAGAGAGAGAGAGAGAGAGATTACTTCATACACATTTTCTTTTTAATTCACCCCTAAAACTAGACGCATGATTTAACAGCCAATATATACCGATACATAAAGAATATTTTCCTTTCCCCGCTTTCCTCGTCCTACCATCGTCCGAGAGTTTCAAAAGCTCAATTCACCGAGACTCGAGTGTTCATACTTATACAAACCCAAAGCTGCAGTTTCCCGGAAAAAAAAATAAATCACTGGCTTATCTCATCTGAATCTTATCACTTCCTTAGCGCCCCCCCCTCCATTGTAAAAAAAAAGATATTAAACTTTCAAGAAAGGCCACCTTCTCCAAACTTCGAAAACGAAAACCCCGGTCCAACACCCTTGCATTACGCATTACACTGTAATCGTTTACTTAAATCTCCGTTTGTATGGACGTCGCGAGAAAATTTAGTCATCCCTTTGGCGAGGGCGAGAAGAAAAAAAAGAAAGAAAGAAAAAATAAACAGTCCCATTCAGGTCAAGAAGTGGCCCTTTGCTTCTCGTATCCAATTCATATTGTTGTACATACGAGATGCAGCCATACACAGCCACACCGATATGGACCCCTCTTGCTTAGTTATCACCCCCCCCCCCAACCCTGGCGCGTTACTCGATACCTGAAGGGTGAGGCGGAACAGGGTCTCAGCATCTTCATTCCGAAATCTTCCCATTCAAACCGTACTTTTAAAGGGCCCTTTGCAAATTTGATCGGAAGCCTTTACGGCCGTGGGTACTCCGTACGAATCGATCTTCTTTGATTTGTTCGAAACGAGTGAAGGGGATTTACAGGGAAATGAAGGCGGGGGGGGGGGGGGGGGGGGGGAGAGTCGTATTTTTCAAAGGATCCAAATAATGCGCCGGCTCTCTCACTGTCGGAAAGGAGTTTTCCCGCCGCTTCTTTTTCCTTCATGAAAGCACCTCCCTGCGCTCCTTATATTTAATGCCCTTGAAAACAAATTGGAATCGGCTTCTCATTGGACGCTCACAGAAATCGTGAATTTAGGGTTTTTGAACCCGAATTTACATTCCGAGTCCCGTGTTTCTGTTTGTGTTCTGTTATTATGAGATGGTGGCGGCGAGGGAGCAGGGAGGGTAGGGGGTGGCGGCGTGGGAGCAGGGAGGGTAGGGGTTGGCGGAGGAGTGGGGAGGGGGGAGGGGAGGGGGGGGGGGGGTATTGGCCGAGGGACATTTTGCTCTCTCGCTCTGTTTATTTGCAGAGTTGTGAAAATGTCAATATTGCGATTTGTTTGCTGAGCAAAAACAGACCCCTCGCGATGAGGCCCACTCTTGGAAGTCCTTTCGACAAACTGTCAGGGGCTTATCGTTAGCTTTGTTTTCTCAAGGTATCAATCTGGAAGGGGCAGGTAAGCACGATCTAAATGAGTTCCATCGGTTTAATTCATTTCGGATTCTTAATTTGTGGCGTGTCGATTCAAAATTCGCTTCATTCGTCTGTTTTTTTTTTTTTTTTTTTTTTTTTTTTTTTGTTTTTTTTTTTTCTTCTATGGGTCGACTTAAACTTTCGTAAAAATAACAACGCACAAACTAACAGCTTTCAAAATAAACTCATCAATGACGGTAATCACTCCCAAATAAAAAATAAATTGTAGAGAATATATATTCTCGAACATTCTCTCACATCAAATTTAATCCGATGGAGACCCCCAGACCCCCCTTGAATGTTCTAGAGGAGAACCCAAGACGACAATTTATTATTCTTAATATTAAAATACACATCTATTTTGATTTTTAAAACGGTCTGAAGATTCGAATATTGCGAGAAGAATATTTATTTTTCAAGTATGCTGGATGTAGATCTACAACAATCTATTGTTTTTGCTAACATTCATCAAAATTACTTGACAATGAGCCATACTGGAACTATTCATTTTATTTGTCATCATTGATTTTAATAGAGGCCATTCATCATCCATACCTAACCTAATGATTAAAATTTCAAAAAAACAAAGAAAGCGCTTTTAGGGAATGTTACAAGCAACCTTTCTGCAAAATTTGAACGCATTTGGACCAACAGTTCAAAAAGTTTCATGCAGGGATGATTGTAGGGACAGACAAACAGACATACTGACGCCACAGAAATACCTCTCCAAGCCACATACAGGGTGTTTTTTTTATCTCCCCCCCCTGGTTTTTTTTCTTGCTAATTGAGATAAAATGTTGCGGTTTGGACTATTCTTCATCATTTTGGCTGAATTTTCTTTTTTTGGGGTCGAAACCCCCCCCAGCCCCCCTAGGGGGGCCCCCAGGGGGGCTATCTCAAAAATTTCAAATAGCAACCCCTATCTTGTGATACATTGTTCGAAAGGGCATAAAATTCTAAGACTTTTGGCGCAAACCGGAAGTTGATATCGTTTTTCGTTTTCGATATATCGAATTTCAAAGTTCGATTTGGACCCATTTTCAAAAAATCGTTACTCCACTTTGGAAAGTCGGAATTAAAAAAACTATGGGTCCAAAATACTCTAAAAAGCAAGTCCTTTTCAGATAACGAAATGGTTTTGACATAAAATTTGATTTTAGAGCCCCAAATTTTTTTTAAAAATTTTGCCCCTAAAACGGGCTATCTTGAAAATTCCCTTCCACGACCCTTATTGAATGATGCGTCGATCAAAAAAGCATAAAAAACTAAACATTTTGGCGCAATCCGGATATCGATATCGTTTTTCGTATTCGAGATATCGAATTTTGAAGATAGGCGAAAATTGAATTTTTAATATTCGATATCTCGAATACAAAAACGATATCGATATCCAGATTGCGCCAAAATGTTTAGTTTTTTATGCTTTTTTGATCGACGCATCATTCAATAAGGGTCGTGGAAGGGAATTTTCAAGATAGCCTCTTTTAGGGGCAAAATTTTTAAAAAAAATTTGGGGCTCTAAAATCAAATTTTATGTCAAAACCATTTCGTTATCTGAAAAGGACTTGCTTTTTAGAGTATTTTGGACCCATAGTTTTTTTAATTCCGACTTTCCAAAGTGGAGTAACGATTTTTTGAAAATGGGTCCAAATCGAACTTTGAAATTCGATATATCGAAAACGAAAAACGATATCAACTTCCGGTTTGCGCCAAAAGTCTTAGAATTTTATGCCCTTTCGAACGATGTATCACAAGATAGGGGTTGCCATTTGAAATTTTTGAGATAGCCCCCCTGGGGGCCCCCCTAGGGGGGCTGGGGGGGGGGGGTTTCGACCCCAAAAAAAGAAAATTCAGCAAAAATGATGAAGAATAGTCCAAACCGCAACATTTTATCTCAATTAGCAAGAAAAAAAACCAGGGGGGGGGAGATAAAAAAAAACACCCTGTATAAGTATGGTTAAGAAATATTGAAATGTCATGGATGTATGTTCTTTAGGATAGTGTTAAGCATATTGAGAGCCGATCATCTCATAATCATCATGATTGACTTAGTCGTGGAGGGCCAAGTATCGACACGAAATATCTACCTTGAAAATCTCTGCGCCATCGCAATACTTTCTCAATTTTTCTAACTTCGTTAGAGTGAAAAAGTAACCCCCTCCCCCCTCCCGCTCAACACTATACTATATTTTCACACTAATAAAGTGTAATTATGAAAGATCATATCGAGTCACTATGGAGTACTTTATACGTTTGTCGCTAAGGAGCTATTTTTGGAGAATGTAGTATTATTATTTTTTCTTATGTCGACGTGCTAATTTTGTAATTTTCTCTTGAGTATTGAAGAGAATGTCCACTGGACATTGTCCAGGGCCGTAGCTACACCTCTGGGGGCCCCGGAGCACGGTGAATTTCGGGGGTCCCCCTAAAATTGGGGAAGGTGCCTGGGGATGTGGGGAAGCCCCCTCCCCCTCTAAAGTAGGGTCTGGGGGTCCTTCCCTCAGAAAGTGTTGCAAATTTAATCACAGGTGCACTTTGGGGCAATTTTTGGACACGAAAAATAATAAATATCAAACTTGTTTATAACCGACCGTAATTTGAGCGAAAATTTAGGCTACCAGCATAAATTTCCCATTTCCTTTCTATCAATAGCCATAATAAGAAAAATTCAGCTCTTTGTAACTGTTATAACCATAAATATTTACATGTATGTGGTCTTGTGGATATTATTATTTTTATTATTTCTTACTGCTTATTCCTAAAAAAAAACAGCCTCCCCAAAGATCGTGACAAGGAAGCATTTAAAAAGTGGTGCAGCTTGAGATTTTTTCGGGGGGGGGGGGGGGGGTGTTTTAGTGATGCTTCCATTTTTTTCACATCCACATACCGGGGGGTCTGGAGGGTATGGAATACCCCTGAGACTTACGGGGGGTTCGGGGGTCCTCCCCCGAAAAAAATTGAAATTTGACCTCTTGAAAACAAAGATCTCATGGGTTTTTTGAGTTTAATTTGAGAGTGAACCAAGAAAACATTTTTTTGGGTGGAAATAAACTTTTAGCCCAGTTTGATTTAGAAAGAGGTTTTCCACGTAAAGGTTTCCGTAAAATTCTTACATAGGCTAACTTGGGGACTGGGGCCTACTCCCAGTAAAAAAAAAAAAAAAAAAAAAAAAAAAAAAAAAAAAAAAAAATCCTAAAATCCTAAAAATCCTACTTAAGCGAATACGAGAGGCATTATTAACTTCACTGTTTTTAAAGAGAGGGGCTCTGAAATTAGCAAGCACACAGCTGAACTGAATTGCAACAGAAATCGATTAAGGATTTAAGTGCATCCAAGCGACAGTATTTACAGACACTGCAAAAAAAAAAAAAAAAAAAAAAAAAAAAAAACAGTCCGTTGCCCCCCCCCGAGGCTCGGGGGCCCCGGGGCGATGCCCCGCTTGCCCTATTGTAGCTACAGCCCTGATAATTTCCATCCTCCAGCCCTCATTTTCATCCTGATCGCTCAAAAATATTCACAATCGATCCAGCAACTTTTTGACTGGAAAGAGCATTCATATTTGATTATTCCTAAAAAAAAATCCCTCGTTGTTAAATTAGTTGAACAATGGCGATGAGTTTTTCCCCCTTTCCCGATGGATTCTTCATCTATTTAAAATGCGCAAAGACCCAAAAAGAGGGGAAGACGTATACTATTGCATATACGTCTCTACCAAGGGGTGAAACGTGGCTTATCACATAAGATTTCCGTAAATGCCATTTTGAAAAAGTGGGTTTCGTATTGGGAGCTTAGTGGATAAGACTGAAGCAGGGTGGTTACGGTTATAGTGCCACTCTGAAAAATGGACCGTGGCAATCAGACGGATACGCCGAGGCCAGGACGCGCTTAAAAAAAGAGGATGGTCAAAGGATCAAATACAAGTATTTTGTGAATATATTTGTGTGCGTCGGGTAAACGCTGAAGTAAGAAATTCATACAAATAACAGGATCTCGTGAGCTTTAATCCTCAATATTTCAAAATGATGCTTTTGTCACTTCCTTTCCTTCGTTTCGTGTGCGTCCTTTATCTAGAAAAATTGGTCAATATTCAAATATCTGCCTGCTTCATGATAATATAACTCCTGTCACTATGCCCCTTGATTTTTTTGTGAGTCATCCATGAAACGGATTTTGCCTATATTCTTTGAATTCATCTATATAATCTCTTGAAACTGGATCTCTCCAAGCCCTCCTTGTGGACCACTGCAATTTTATCCCCCATTAAGCTCCTGTCACACGAACAAAATGGTTTGCAGGAAGAATACGGTTTGAATATGAGTGCTGATTGGCTCCCGCTCACTTCCACACGTATATAGTTAAGCGGCTCACACGATGTGCGGCGAATATGTGGATTATCTTCTTTTGAAGCTAAAAATAATATAATCGATCTTGAGAGAATCTACTGAATCCATGAGAAATCGCTACTTTTGCATAGGTTCAAATGACCAAAAACATGCACGCGGCACCAAAATGGATGAGAATGGGGGTTTCTTTTAGGGGCATATAAAAGGGTTCTGTTGCACACGTTTGCTACAGGCAATTTAATGGTCGATTCAGATATGAAAACCTCCAAAAATAACGATGACAGCACTAAAAACTTACGGAATATACTATTAAACTCATGTAATGCTACTAAAGGCGCGACCGTAATGGCAGCGTTAATGAACACTATAATAATGAGAGATTCCAATCTTAATTTGATCACTCTTTCTATGTTGATTTGGAAAATTCACAGAGTAACTAGTCGCCAGAGGAATGATTAACAGCCGATCAATAGTACCGTGACACCTATGGACATCGGTGCCAAAGGAAATTTGTCTCTTACGCTAGCCATTGAAAATATACAGTGACCGCATCGTAATTTCGGAGGTGCGCAACTTTAAGCGCTTATAACTTTTGAACAAATCATTTCCCCGGATTGCGGTTTGCATCATTCGAAAGAACATAACTTTTTCTTATATATTCATAGTTTATTACTCTCCTCCGTGCGTTGCGCCTACTTTTTTAGACTCAAAACTCATTTTTTTTTTTTTGGTTCCGAAAATTGAAAAAATTGAAAAAAATTGGTTTAACATTTTTTTTTTTTATAATTGGTTTTTGATGTTACATGCAGGTATTGACCTTATTCTTAACGCTATGACAAAATTTTGTAACAAACCCACTAGGTTACCAGTTGCTAACGGAATGTCCGCATATTTTTAGTGGCGTCGCGTCGTGTGCAATCTAGCCGCGCTATAATTCGCCCATTTAACCCTTCCAATACCACGCCCGAATATGCCCGTTTCTGTGACTAAATCTGCCTGACTCAATTTAAGTTATTTACTCATAGTAATTAATGAAGGTTACACATTTTCAATATTTTAAAAATAACATTTCCTCTAGCCCCTTCAATCCAGTGTGTATGCAAAATCAGCACCGCGGTGTCGGAACATTTAACTATCCATTATTGATTTGTCCTCGTAAACTGATAGTAGAAAGGTTATAAGCGCATTAAAAAGGTCTATCCATTGGAGGTGCGCGGCTGCGCGTGCATTTCCTCGAATCGATTTTTTTGCATGGGTTTAAATATACAAAGTGCAGCGTTGCTAGATTTCAGGCGATGTATAAATGACTACTTTAAAATAAGGTCGAGGAGGGGTCAACTTTTGAAACGCGATTCGGCAATGATGAGCTTTTGGCTCGAAGCTTTCAGTTCCGGACTAGTGTTTTTTTTTTTTTTGTTTTTTTAGTGTTTTGTATTTTTCGGATAATTATCCGAGTTTTCCCTATACACTTGACTTATTTTAAAACTTGGTCATTTCTAGGAAAATCTGGCAACATTGATCTGCTCGATTCGGCAAAAGCAAAAAGCAACGATAACAATAATAACAAGACAACGGACAACAAGCGAAAAAATGGGAGCGCGCTTTACTTTATACAAACTAAACTTGTGCTGTGTGACTTGCAAGACAAAGAGACAAGAGTCTAATTTGAGTGAGATGGTGTGCGTGTATGTATGTGTGTGTGTTAGTATAAGAATGTGTTACAGCGTTACTGTGTTTGTGTCTGTGTTAGTGTTGGTGTGTTTTCAACGATATTTTAATCTAGGATCTTTAATACTGTTAAATACGACCTCGGATGAAGCAACGATAAACAACTCGATGCCGGTGCGCGGCAACGCGATGCGACACCTCAAACGATTTAACTTTCAACTTTGGGGGAACGAGAAACGGGGAACAAACCGATGAGCAGTGAACGGTGAACGGTGAACGGTGAATGGTGAGCAGTGAGCACCAAATCTCTGCGGATCAAAACAATAAGGACTGACTTAAGGAGAGTCACAGTCATTGGAGGACCTCCACATACTATACTCTACACAGGCAGGCTTGGTCGAGTCAGCCGCACTCCTCAGTGTTGTCATATTTCAAAAACCGGTGCCGCGGTGGCGGACTATTAATCTCATTTTCAGGGCTGCCGTTTTGCGTATAATCAATGCTATTTTTCAATTCATCGATGATTCCACCGGAAGAGAAAAGATTACACAGTTCAGTTTAGTGCATGACTGTAATAAACTAAAATACTCAATTCTGTAATATTTTCTCAACCGGTGGAGTGGTCGATGACTTTAAAAAACTTGCGGATATTTTAATTAATCAACGGAGTCTCCACCGATTCAGAAAAGATTACAGATCAGAGTATTTTTGTGCATTACAGTCATGCACTGAACCAAACTGTGTAATCTTTTCTCAACCGGTGGAATCATCGGTGAATAGAAAAATAGCATTGATTATACGCAAAACGGCAGCCCTGCTCATTTTACCGAATGAACGTGCATGTTGAACAAAAAAAAAACATGCAAATGTACTTTTTTTGACACCCTGCCCTTTCGATGTCTTGGTATACTAAATTTTACAGAGATTCATACAAATCTGAAAGGGTGGAAGTTGGAAAAGGTAAACCACTTCTATTTAGCGGAAATATTTATTTATTTAATTTTGTACATAAGAGCCATTTAGCTTTAAATACTCGTCAGGAAAAAAACTAAACAGATACATAATAATAATGATAGTTCTTGAATAATAAGTACAATACATATAAATTTCCTTTCAAAATTAAGTTTTAAGTGTTAGCCCACAGCTCCTCCACGCCGTGAAGGGCTTTGTTAATGAAAAATAATCTTAAATGTCCAAAAAAATTATCAAACTCATCATTTTTAAATAAAGATTTTAGCTCCTTAGGAATTGAATTAAAAATTTGAACAGCTGAGACTGAAACAGAAGCTAGGGTAAATATAGGGTCCCTATAAGTAGAGTTGAGACAAGTGAAATGGGGGCCGTCATCGGATGCGTTTTTTGCACATTTGTTTACATTATGCAGAGGACCGTTGTTGTGTTTTGGTCTAATGCAAAGATTTCAGAGCCTTAGAGTTTCAGTGTTCGGTGCAATCTTTCGGTTTTTTTGCTGATCGACATCTTTTTACGCTTTTAAATATTCTTTTGAGGCTTATAAATATTCTGGAGGTGGGTCAAAATTTCGAAACAGGCCAAATGGTGTCCCAACAAGATTACATTTTTAAAAAAGATCAAATAAGTAAGATGTTTCGATTTTTAAGTCGAAGGAACTTAGTTTTATGAGGAGCAATAGTAATAATTGCTTTTAACGTTATTTAAATAGTAATTTTAATTGTTTTATGGTTCAAAATGTCCGTCGGTTACGCGTCCCCCACACGAGTTTTCGGTATTTAACCTAAGTTTTTGACCATATTTTGAAACTGAAATGAATTTTGAAGATAATGAAAATGCTCAAAAAACTCCGTAGAACACGTGTAAACCATCGATTTTTACGAAATTATTTCTCTACATGCCATAAATTGTGAAAAATGGTTGTCCCCCGGTTCCAAAATGTCCGTCGGTTACGCACTGATTTTACTGTTTTCAACATCTTAAAAGTTTATTTAAAAGTGAAACTGGGTAACTTACGATTTTCTTAACCACGCTCTAACGTTCTAAACAGGAATTATCAACATCTGTGCAAATGGATTTTATTTAGAAACGATTTTAGCCAACAAATTCGATCTCGTGATTTGCCTATGGTCCTAATCAGCGGCACTTAAATATACGAAAAAGGAAGGTAATACAATAAAGTTCCGCCCTGTAATTTTTAATTCAATTCAACTGCCGTAATTTGCTTTAAAAATCAACATCAGAGATTATTGTAACAAGTAATATTGTTTTTATTAAGTACTTTTGAAATAGTCGGTTACGTAACCGACAGCGTACCCGACAATCGACAAGTTATTTTCCATTTGTTCATCATCCGTTTCCGGCTGTTTTTGCGGTACATGAGAAATATCGGAAATTCAGCGGAACCCTTCGGTAAAAAGTCTTTTCTAGTAGTACTGAAGGTAAAAAATTAATCATTAGGTTTAAATTTTGACTTGAAATTTTCACGGAGCATGCATGCTCAATTGGCCCGATTTGAAATTATGACCCAGGTGCATCATCATTAAAATAAAATTAACAGTATCATCAACTATCAACTCTTTATTTCTTAGAACACATTAAAATCTCTTTGTATGCAAACAAATGTGCAAACATCCATCCAATAGCAGCGCTCGGTACTCGACTACCCTCTTGTCTTAAGTCACAACATATTGGGGGACTCTATGAGTATAACACTCGATAGGATCTTCCGTGTTATATTCCTCCTACTGAATAAAAAAGGTTGAACTTCTACTCCATTCCCACGGGCGGATACAGGTAATTGTCTATCTCTCTCTCTCCTCCCATTTGAAAACGTGCGTTAGAAAAGGACAGAAGAGGGGGCCAAAGTTACGTGATGGCCCCCTCTGCTATCCTTTTCTAACACATGAGTTCAAATGGTGGGAGAGAGAGAAAGACAATTCCCTGTATCCGCAAATGTCCATTCCAAAAGTTAGCTTG